>PVLD010003103.1:0-34723 GCA_004027595.1 Dinomys branickii
TTTATCTCTTTTGATTGTTTTTGGTTTGAAGTTTACATTGTCTGCAAACATAATAGCTACCCCTGCTTTTTTCTGGGGACCTGTTGCATGGAGAATTGTTTTCCAACCTTTAACTTTCAACCTGTGGATTTCCTTTTGAGTAAAATGTGTTTCCTGTATACAGCATATCATTGGATTGTGTTCCTTAATCCACTCTTCCTATCTTTTCCTTTTGACTTGTGAATTGAGGCCATTTACATTAATGGTTATCATGGTTATATGTTGGCTTATTCTAGTCATGTTATTTACTTGTTGTTTTCCTTCTTTTGCTGACTGTTTACTTACTTGTTCTGTTTAGGGAGTTATTTCTATCATTGTTCTTGGGATTGTGGTCTCTTTTTTCTCTGTCTAGAATGTCTTTTAGTGCTTTTTGCAATGCTGGTTTGGCATTCATGAAGTTCTTCAGTTGTTCTTTGTCATGGAAATATTTTATTTCTCCATTGAATTTGAAGGATAGTTTTGCAGGATACATCAGTCTGGGTTGGAAATTGTTTTGTCTCAGAATCTGTAATATCTTGCTCCAAGCTCTTCTTGATTTCATGATTTCCATTGAGAAGTCTGCTGTAATTCTGATGGGCTTTCCTTTATAGGTGATCTGTTGCATTTCTCTAGCAGCTTTTAATATTGTGTTCTTTTGCTGGATATCTGGGATCTTGACTATTATATGTCTGTGTGTGGTTTTCTTTGGGTTATGGATCGTTGGGGTTCTATATGCCTCGATTAACTGTACTTCAGTATCTTTTACCTTGTTTGGGAAATTTTCTGCTATTATTTCAGCAAATATTCTTTTTATATCGCTTGTGTGGTCTCCTGTTGTTTCACTGACTCCTATTACTCGAATATTATTTTGTTTTGCCTCATCTTGGAGCTGTTGGATTGATTTTTCTTGGGTCTTTGATGATTTTATGAGATCCTTCCTTTCACGCTCATAAGCTGCCATGCTGTCTTCAGGGTCTGAAATTCTATCTTCGGTTTCATTTAAGCGGTTTTGCAAGCTTTCAGTGGAAGTTTTCAAATCCTGGCAATCTCTTTGGACCTGTTTCAGTCTTGGTAATTCATTCCTAAATTGCTCTTGTAACGTTTCCATTTGTTTCCTATTTTCTTCTAATCTTTTATCTATTTCTTCTCTGTGTGTACGGAACATTTCTTCCATTATAGTTTTCAGTTCATTTTTGTCTGAGAGATCATTGCAGGTATGTGGCTTATTTCTGCTTTAAGCTCTTCTATGGCCTGATGGAGTTGTTTCTTTATTTCGGATGCAATCGTTTCAGAACTTGCAGGTATGTGGCTTCCTAGTTCCCTGTATCCTCGCATCCAGGACTTGTTCTGGGTGGAGTTGAGTTCTGAGACTGCATTTTGTTCTTCTGTTTTCCCATTTTTGGGTATCAGATTCAAAATATTGAGCAATAAATTACCCAGGCAAAGGTCTGTTGCAAAGGCTGCTCCAATGACTCCTTCTCTTTGGGAGAATGTCCCTTAAGCTTTCTGCTGAGAGTTCCGCTTAAAAGGCTGCTCAGATACTGGTTTGTGTGGCGAGCTACTCCCTACCGAGAGACCTGGGTGGGGTGTGTAAGACCACTCCCCTGCCCTCCCAGGGTTCCCTGCAGGTATGGGGACGGATCTCCTCCCCCACTCAGTGATCCAGTGGTGGCGTGCAGATAGCTCACCAGTTTCGGAATCCCTGCAGGCAGGAAGGTTCCAAAGTTCCAATTTTTTGTGCTACGCCCGCGATCCACCACTCCCTGACGCTTCTGTTTCCTCGCACTCTCCGGGTCTGGGGGAGGGAGTGGGATGCTCTGCTCCTCTGTGCTCCTCACGCCGCCTCGGCCGCGGACTGCAGGCCACTGAGGGCCTTGGCTGCCGGGGCCGGGACTGGAGTGGGATCCCAGTTAGGCGCTTGGATTTGTGTAGCCTGCCCAAGGAGCACAAGCTCCGAGACCGCCCCGCGCTGCCGCTGCTAAAAAGCCGATTTTTGGCCGCAGTCGCTGGCAAGCCGCACAGGTTTGGGAGGCAGGAGGGATCGAGCTGGCTGTGCCCCCAGGGCGCTCGGACCCAGCCAAGCCACCTCCCGTCTGCCACACCGAGTGTCTCTGGTGCCCAGCGCTCTGGGCTTTCCCACGTCTCGCCATGGCAATTTGGGTCGCCCTGCCGCGTCTTCCCCGGCAACGCAGAGAAACACGTTAGGTTTGAACTTCCCAGCCGAGGTCCTGGCATTCATGCTCGCCAAGTCTGTCTCGAGCTGGGGGTGTCTATCAGGGAGGATCCCTCCTTTGCTGCTCACCTGGTTGCCATCCTCAGTTTTTGTTCTCTTGACTTGCAATTAGTCAACTTTCTACAACCACTCTCATTTGCCTCGTTCTCCCAATGTACTTTGTCACCATTTTTATTAAACCGACACTGTGTGTGCATTATTGCGACTTTGTAGTTATTATGCACAGCTGAGACACACTGTAGTGAGGATTAAACTTTCATCCTTTTATAACTTTTTGTTTCCGAGCTAATTAATAACTGCCTCATTCTTTTAAAAAAAAGTCCTAGTTTTAAAAATTTATGTATTGAGGTTTTTAAGTTTTGTTCTAGTTTGTTTGTTTGTGGTACTGAACTTCTTTTTGTTTTCTCTTGAAAGAGTCTCACTAAGTTGCCCAGGCTGGACTTGAAATTGTGATCATCCTGCCTTAACCTCCCAGAGTGCTGTGATTATAGCCTCTATGGTACTTCTCAACCAAATGCTTCTGTGTGTGTGTGTGTGTGTGTGTGTGTGTGTGTGTGTGTGTGTGCCGGGCGTGGAACCCAGGGCCCCAAGCATGGTAGGCAAGTGCCCTACGTTAGCACTGAGCTAAATCCCCAGTCCTATAAATTGCCTGTCAGTACTGTCCAGAGCCCTCCTACTCCAACCCGGACTGTTTGCTATGTTATCCTGTGACACAACCTTCCTGATACCATTTTCCTAGCTCATATGTCTTCTTTCTGGGGATACTCCCTTCTTTATCCAAAGCACATTTAGTCTTTCATTTTCTTTTCATTGTTTGTTTTGAGACAGGGTCTTACTATGTAGTTCATGGCTCACCTTGAACTCATATAACCCAGGCTGGCCTCAAACTCGTGACAGTCCTCCTGCCTCAGTCTCCCAAGTGCTGGGATTATGCCCAGCTCATTTTCTAAATATATTCAACATACATTTTTTTTGTCTCTTTGAGACAGGGTCTCACTCTGCAGTTCAGGCTGTCCTTGAACTTGAAACAATCCTCTTGCCTCAGCCTCCCAAGCGCCAGGATGTGTGTACCACCATGCCTGGCAAAATACAATTTTAATAGCTTTATCTTTACATAATTCATACACCATAAATTTACTCCATTTACAGTGTAGTTTCATGGCTTTTTGTATATTCACTGAGTTGTGAAACTACCCACACAATCCATTTTAAAAATATTTTTATTACCTCTAAAAGTAACTTCATGTCCTGTAGCCATCACTTCCACCCTCTTCATCTGTCCCAACCCTCACCCTAGGCAATCACTGATCTGTTTCTGTCTCCATGGAGTTGCCTGTTGCAGACATTTCACACACATGCAATCAAACCGTGTGCGGTTCTTTCTGATGGGCCTCCTTCATTTTCTTTTTTTTTTTTTCTCTTTTTTTTGATGTTGAGGATCAAACCCAGGGCCGTGCACATGCTAAGGATGGGTCCCACCAAGCAGCACACCCTCAGCCCTGCAAAAAGTTTCCAGAGTTTGATTATATTATGTTACGAGTATTCCAGTTCTGGGTTTTAAAATTAAAGAAGTTAATTGTGGCAAACCACACAGAATGTGAAATTGACCATCATAACCATTCGTACGCTTGCCGTTTATTAGTGGTAAGCACATTTATGGTGTTGCACAACTAATCACCAAAATTCTTCGCATTTTGCAAAACTCCAACTCAGTGCCCGCTTACCCAGCTCCCTGTCCTCCCTCTCCCCAGTAACCTCGCTGTTTCCCCGCTGTGCGATTCTACTGAGAGTACAATCGAATCTGTCCTTCGGTGATGGGCTTGTTTCACTCGTCCTCAGGGTTCATCCGTATAGTAGCGCAGGTCATGTTAAAATTTCTTTTCTTTTAAGCGCTGAAAAAAAAGAGGGCTAAATAATTTTCTATTGTATGTATATTATCACGTTTTGATTGTTCATTTGTCAGGTGCTTCAATCATTTCTACCTTTTGGCTACTGTGAATGATGCCACAATGAACATGTGCAAATATCTTCAGTATCTGCTTTAACTTGTTTGGGATATGTATTCATTCATTCCTTTTTATGGCTGAATAATATTCCATTGTGTAGTTATACCACATATTATTTATCTAGTGATCAGTTGACAGACATTAGGTGGTTTCTACTTCTTGGGTATCATAATGTGCTGTGAACACCTGTGTAAAAGCTCCTCTTGGATATACACACAGGAGTCTCTGGGTTGTATGATAACTGTGTTTTGAGGAACTGCCATACTCTTTTCCAAAGCAGATGTACTTTTTAGTTTTTTTGGGTACTGGGACATCATGCTTGCCAGGAGGTGCTCTACCACTGAGCTAAACCCCCCAGACCACCCTTTTTGAGTTTTAAAATAATTCTTTTTTAAAAAGTTAATATATGCATTACAGGAAAAACACAAGCAGTACCCAGAAACACACAAGCAGCAAAGAACAAAGTCATTCGCAGTCATAGCAGCTTAGCTGGCTGTGTTCTTCTAGGTCCTGCTATGTGCATACCCAACACGCCATTTGTGTGACTGAGTTTGTACTGTGGGTGTCACACTTTCTGACACATCATGAATATTCACCAACTCAAAATCCCAAAACTACAAGAGTATTTTTGATAACAAGGAACACACTACACCAACTCAATCTGTTAGAAAAAAATGTAATCCTGCCTTTCTTGGCAACAAAAATTTCACTGAAGATAAAAGTGGCAACAGGCCTCTAGACAGAAGTATTGGCAAAGTTACAATTACAATACTACATTTCCTTAATGCTCAATTTAAAATGAGACAAAGCGACAGAGTACACCAAGCCATGTATCAGGAGTTATCCGATCTCTACAATAGCAGAATATCTTTTTTTTTTTGGCATGGGAATCAAACTCAGAACCTTGCACTTGCCAGGCAGGCGCTGTGCCGCTGAGCTATGTCCCTGGCTGAGATGTACCATTTTTAATTCTCTCTGGCCATATGTTGATTTTGCTCTCCATACCCTCACGACCTTATTATCTGTCTTTGTGTTGTAGCTGTGCTAGGAGTGTCTGTACCCTGCATTAAACCATTTGTTTTCCTTCTTTTGGTCCTGGGAATCGAACTCAGGACCTTGCACTTGCCAGGCAGGTGCTGTGCTGCTGAGCTACATCCCTGGCCCCTTCCAGGGGTTAAACTTAGTGAAGTGGGACCTTACTGTGGTTTTGATTTGCATGTCCAATGACTGCTGATGTGGAGCATCTTTTCATGTGTTCTTTGGCCATTTGCTCTTTGTGTGTGTGTGTGTTGTTTATCTTTCTGTATTACTAGGGACTGAACTCAGCATTAAATGACATCTCCAAACCCCCTCCTTTGAGACAGGGCCTTGATAAATTCTCTGGGCTGAATTTGAACTTTCTGCCTCAGCCTCTTAAGTAGCTAAGTAGCTGTCACTACTCTTGGTGACATTTGTATGTCTTATTTGGAGGAATGTCTATTAAGATCCTTTGCCTCTTTTTTTTTTTTTTCTCTTAAAGACATGATCTCCCTGTATTCTCCAGGCTGACCTAAAACTCATGGACCCAAGTGATCCTCCTGCCTCAGCCTCCCAAGTAGCTGGGACTGCAGGCAGGCTTGTGGCACTGTGCCTGGCCTCCTTTGCCCATTTTCTAATTGATCTGTTTGTCTCATTGTTATTTAATTGTAATATTTTATGTGACCTGAATATATATCCTTTGTCAGGTACAGGATTTACAAAGTTTTTCTCTCTTAAAACCATCTCTTTGGTTCTACTTCTTGGGACACTTGTTTTTATCTTACAAACTTTCTAAAATTTTAAAAATTTCAGTTATCATTCTTCTTAATGCCAAGAACTGCTTTCAGCTTTTGTTGCTCGCATAGCATCCACTTCTGGTTTTATGGGTGCTTATTTCCTCTATGCCTTGGAGGCTAAGAACGCCACATTTAGGGGCATGTGTTTATTGCTGTTTTGTTTTCCCACACTCTTTGTTGCCTCTGTTGTTTCTTTTTTCTTTTCCTTCTTGGTCTTGTCTTTCTTCCCCTTTAGTGCTGGGGATTAAACCTAGGGCCTCTGCACTGAGTATCTCCCTGGCTCCTTTTTTATACTGAGACAGGGACTCAACTAAGTCACTAAACTGCCCAGACTGGCTTTGAACTTAATAACATCCTGCCTCAGCCTCCCAGAGTGCTGGGATTACAGGTGTGCACCACCACGCCCAACTTGCTCTTGTTGATACTGAAGGCTTTTCTCAAGTGTTGAGGGCCTCTGGGCCATCAACTCAAAAGCGCTCCTGAAGGAGCTAGAAACCTGACCAGAAGTTCGGCCTCTGTGAGGAAGCTGCTAACCCCTTGATTTTCCCTGCAACATGATCAAGGGAGTGCTTGCCTTTTTCACTTGATGACCTCCCCAAAATGAGGATGCATGGGGCTGTATCTGGGACAACTCAGTTTTTCTAGAGAGGAACCTCTTTTCTGTCTGGGTGTGAATTTTCTGGAAGAAGGAGAAATGAAGAGGCCTGGAAGCCTCAGCATCTGTTATGTCAACTTTCCACTAATCCTTTTGCTCTTAGTTCTGAATTTTATCTCTATCCTCTGTGATGCCTGGAGTTCTACTATAGATTGGGTCTAGAATGCCCCTAAGGCCCACGTTTGGGCTCCCAGCTTGGCGCTGTTGTGAGGTAGCAGAAACTTTCCAAAGTGGGGGCTAATGGGAAGTGTGTAGGTGACAGGAAGTGTGCTTTTGAAGGGGACTGTGGGACCCCAAACCCTTACCTTTGTTTCTCTTTTGCTTGCTGGCCCTGAAGTGACTGCTGCATGATGCTCCTGCCTTGATGCACTGCCTCACCACAGGCCCAAAGCAACAGGGCCAACCAGTCACGCTTTGTTGTAAGCCAAAACAAACCTTTCATCTTTATAAAGTGATTGTCTCAGTTACTTTTCTCTCATTGCTGAGACAAAATACCCAACACCCAAGATGGAGGAAGAAAGGAAAGATTTATTTAGCTTACAGTCTATGGAGGTTTCAGTCCACACTCAGCTGGCTCCAAGGTAGAGCGGCACATGGCAGAGGGCTACAGTTCAGGGCAGCAGAGCCCAGCAAAGCAACAAGTGCAAGAAGGGAGGAATGGCAGCCAGCAGCCTCTTTCTCCCCCTTACATAAACAAACTATCCACCCTAGAGTATAGCTCTCATACCCATAATCCCAACAAACTATCTGCCCTAGGGCGGATATAGCTCTCAGACCCATAACCCAGCATTGGATCATGGATCAATCATAAACTTGAAAAGCCACTCCACAGCTGCATGAGGATTTGGGGGGACATGCAGACACAAACCACAACATTCCACCCCTGGCGCCACAAAGACTCATGCACATCCCATTATACAAATAGCATTTAGTCCACCTGCAAGAGTTGCCAAGGTCCTAACAGTTTCAGTATTGCTAAAAAGTCCAAGTCCCAAGTCTCCTCCAAGATGTAAGGCAAACTCTTAGCTGTGAGCCCCTGTACAATTGAAAAGTTAAACACTTCCAACATTCAATGGCACATAATACACATTACCATTACAAAAGATACAAACATGGGGATGCAGAGCATTGGGCACAAAGCCAGTCCAAAATCCAGCAGGGCTAGCATTATGCCCTGTAGTTCCAAATCCAGGATCTGAAGCAACTTGTGGCACACTGTGAGCTCCAAAGGGCTTGTATGACTCCACACCTATGGCACTTCCAGTGGTTACAGCTCCTAGGGCTTCTCTCTTGGGCCCACTTGGCTCCCTCCTTGCAGCCTTCCTCAGATGATTCATGGTCCTGGCTTTTCTATACTTCTGAGGTCTCCAGTGCACCTTTTGCTTCACACTCACAGCTTCATATATTTCCCCCTCAGGGGCACACTGCCTGACCTCCCAGGCCTTCTGAAATCTGGGTGGAAGCCTCTTTAATCTCCAAACTCTTGCATTCTCCATGCACCTAAAGCCAGGGCCCGTGGATGATGCCAAGGTCTGCTGCACCTGGAGCAGTAGTTAAGCTGTCCTTTCTCTTGGCCATAGGAGTCGAGTGCCTAGGTTGCTGGGCACTCTGAATCCAATTTTGAGGAACAAATTCTCTATGCTGCCACTTTTCTGGAACCTGGTGTGACCGGCACCGCCATTCTGGAACCTGGTGTGGCCACTGCTGCCATTCTGGACCACAGTGCTCTGTGACTTCCTTCTCAAGGCAAGATCTTTCACCTTTTCAGATTTGAGGCTGCAAAGGATGGAGACTTGCTGCCTCTTGTGATGCTCTCAGGCCATCTTTTCCACTCCCTTGTTCTTCTTCAGAAATCAGGATTTCCTCAATTCCACCTTTGCAATCCACAGCTTTACTGGAGCTTCCGTTCTGGCCAAACTCACAACATTTTAAATCATCCTGCTGGGCTGTTTGCTTTTAATTCTCAGTGTAAATCTGGCTAAAAGCCACCAACAATAGCCATGCCATTTTCCCAACATTCAACTGCCTTGAAATTTCTTTTGCCAGATTAACCAATCCACTGCTGCCCTTAATCTCAGTTTTAGGCAAAGTCTTTGGACAGGAGCAAAATGCAGACAAACTTTCTGCCAAGTCATAATGCACATCGTCTGGAGTCCAACAACCAATGCAGTCCTTCTTTCCAGCAGAAACCTCTGAGCCTGGTGTCTTGGTTACTTTACTCTTGTTGCTGAGACAAAATATCCAACACCCAAAATGAAGAAAGGAAAGGTTTATTTAGCTTACAGTCATGGAGGTTTCAGTCCATACTTGGCTGGTTCTGAGGCACAGTGGCACATGGCAGAGAGCAGAGGGTTCATCGTGGTGGTACACAGCAAACTATCTGCCCTAGGGTGGATATAGCTCTCAGACCCATAACCCCAGCATTGGATTATGGATCAGTCATAAACTGTAAAAGCTACCCCATAGCTGCATGAGGATTTGGCGGAACATGCAGACACAAACCATAACAGTGATTATTTCAGGTACTTGTTATAGTAACAGAAAGCTGACTAATACAGGGCCCTAAATTGAGAGCCTTTCAGATTAGATTTTTTTGGCTCCAAATTTAGTTCCACAAATGAAGTTTGTAGGTAACAAATGATAGACTGAAATCTGTACATTCTTCACCAGACATATTTTATCCTGTAACAATGACAGAACTTTCTACGTTGCCTCAAACATATGGCTGCCAGATTTAATAAATAAAAATCCAGAATTCTCAGTTAAATCTAAATGTCATCTAACTGTAACGTGGGACATATGTATACTAAAATTTTTTGTTGTTGTCTTTTTGAGACGGTCTCCCTATGCAGTTCAGGCTGGCCTTGAGCTCACTTTGTAGCCCAGGCTGGTCTCGTACTCGAAAAGATCCTCCTACCTCAGCCTCCTGAGTGCTGGGATAACAGTCATGTGCCATCATGCTCCACTTACTAAAATTTAGCTGTGTCTTTAGAGTTCAGATTTAACTGAATGTCCCACCTTTTATTTGGCAAATGTATACAGCCAGACTTCCTCCTGCCCTTTGCCAGCATCCGCCCAGTGCCAGGCTCTGGGCACCAACTCTGTCCTCCTCACAACGGCGGTGCTGAGGAGGGTTGCTATGGTCTTGGCTGCATGCCAGCAGGAAGCCCCAGAGCGGTTAAGCAATGGGTCCAAAGTCATATAAGCAACCAGTGGCTGAGGCCGGTGGATGAGGCAAGCGTCAAACGGCTGAGGCAGGATGCGAGTCTGGGACATCTGACTGCAGAAACCACAGCAAGTAACCACCATGTGAGCCCCTCCACAGAGGGGCGAGACTCCAGCACACCGGGGATGAGGTGACCCAAAGTACCAAAGCTATTCAGAATAAATCGATGTGGAAAAGGCCTGTGTGTGAACGATAATGCAACTTCCTCGCCTCCAAAACTGCCCTAACCCGACAACCAGTGAGGCACAGGAAACAGTTCTCACGGTATCTCAGCGTTCCACCTTTATGTGGCAGTGTAAAAATAAATTTAAAGACGGAAAAGAAGAATCTGCAGCTGAGAAATAACAAAATAGGTGAGGAGTACAGGGGAAACTGTCAGGTCAGAAGCTGCCCTTTTTTTCTAGGATATTCACTTTTGCTTTAGTTTTTGTTTGTTTTGTTTTTGCTTTTGTGCTTTGGTCTGGCCATGTAATTCAGGCTGGCCTTGACTTTTCCTCCCTTCCTTCCTTCCCTCCTTGTCCCTCCCCCTCCTCTTCCAGCTGCTTCTCCTCCTTCCTCTCCCTCTCTCTCTCTGGCCAGGCTGGCAACAAACTCTCAACCCTCCTGCCTCAGCCTCCCAGGTAGCTGGAATTACCTGTGCTAACCCAAATCCAAAGCCTCTTACAAAATACAGTATTACTTCACAGTTGTGACAAAACTACTACTCCCAGCTTACTTTTAAATTGTTCTATTTTTAAGTTTTACTTTCTAAATGAGGTAAAGTTAACAGCAATGAAATGTACAAATCTCCACATACACCCCATACTGCCCTGAAAATGGCACCCACAAAGCACACTGGGTGGGTTTCCGCCCCTCAGCAAGCTCTTTGGCCTCTTTCCAGGGGTGCGTTTCCTCCCTCTATCGCCACCACTGGGCCGTCTCCCCAGAGCAGGCTGGCTGGCTCTTGACTTCGTACCCCTGGATTCCTGGGTTGTGTTATCTATGTCTGGTTCTTTCACATACCAATGTGGTTTGTTTTAAATTAAATTTCTAATTCATATACTGTGCAAGGAACGGTGTCAAGTGTTCACTGCAGTGACATTGAGTACATCCGTGATACTGTGCAACCGGCACCCGCAGCTGACACAGTCCCTCTGCTCCTCTGCAGTAATGTTTTCTAGGAGGCCATGGGCTGGGACTGGCGGCTGCCCTGGGCCCGCCTGGCCAAGACAGCACAGAGCTGAATCGTAGTAACTGGGCTTTGGGGCTGGATACAGAAGGCCCCACAGCCTATTAAATAATGACGCTATAAATAATTAAACAGTTAAGCTGTAACCCATTCACCAGTGGATCCACTAGACTGTAGCAAATTCAACTGTGCATTTCTCACCTTGGTTTTCTTGTTTTTGTTGTTTTTCAGTGTTGGGGGTGGAACCCAAGGTCTGGCCCGAGCCAGGAGGAAGCTCTACCACTGAGCCGCACTCCTGCCTGTCTCGCCTGGTTTTCAGTTGGTGCTGTCTGATGTTAGCTGTCCGCCAGAGGGCTCAGGAGCTGCTCTGGTTTGCTTCTCAGAACCACTCAACTGACACATTAATTTTGTTTTCTTTTATCTTGCTTGAATAAACCCTATCAAATTAAACTGGTATAAGCCAGGCGTGGTGGCAAACGCCTGTGATCCCAGCACTTGGGAGGCTGAGGCAGGAGGATCCCTACCTAGTGAATTCAAGGCCAGCCTGGACTACATGGCAGATCCTGTCTCCAAAAAAAAAAAAAAAAAAAAAAAAAAAAAATATATATATATATATATATATATATATATGAACTGGTATTACACACCCAAAGCAGACCTTGTCCCTCCTAAGCAATGCAGTTCCTCCTCCCCCACCCCAGCACCTTGCCACCCCTAATCTGCTTCCACCCAATCTTTCCTTTATAGGGTTCAGCAGGTGTTTACTGTTTGGTACAATCCCACAGAGAGGAATCATTGAAAAGGGCTCAGAGCTCCGGGCTAGGAAAGCCAGGACAAAAGCAATCCAAAGTAGAGAGCAGCAAGCCTGGAAGAAAATCATTCCTAACACCAACGGGAGGGAGCCTACTCTTCCCTGAGCAGAGGGCCCTGCTCGCACAGCCCAGCAGCATCCTGATGGGATCCATGTGGCCCTGTTACCTTCTTACCATCAGAGCCCAGGTCGGTGCTGATGCCGAAAGAGAAAACCCCAGCTGCCCTGAGACAGGTGCCCTGCACTGATGCTTCTCTGTCAGTGACGTCAACAGAAGACACCAGAGTAAACCTCAGCATCCTGGAACAGGTAGCAGGTGGTTCAAATACAGCGGCAGCTGGGGAGAACCCTGACCACCTGCCAGGTCACATCTATCCAGGATTCATTTGAAACAATCATAAAACACGTGGTTTCCAACTTGAGCCATTTTATCATGTATCTTTTTGCTAGGTCTTAAAAAATATATTGCTGAGGAGTTCTGGACAACTCATATTTCCTAACTAGGTGCTTGATCACCACCATACACTTCCCATCTACTACTTAGTGTGCTGCTTAATACATAGTAGGTGAACAATTAGAAATGCGTGGCTGTGAACCAGGCACTGTGACAAATACCTATAGTCCCAGCTACTTGGGAGGTTGAGACAGGAGGATCACACTAGCCCAGGAATTCGAGGCCAGCCTGGGCAACATAGCAAGACTATCTCAGATAGAGAGATAGATACATAGATACATAGGTAGAAATAGATTTAAAGGGCTGGGTGTGGTGGAAGGCTAAGGCAAAAAGATCACAGGTTGGAGCCCCGCCTGGGCAACCTAGTGACTTAGGGAAACCCTGTTTCAAAACTAAAAAAGAAAAAAATGGGTTGAAGATGTAGCTCATTGTGAAAGCCCTGGGTTCAATCTCCAGTGGCTGAGAAAAGAGAGGGAAACGAATAAGTGAATGAACCATGTGTCGTTACTGACCCTTAAATGTTTATTTGTATTAGTACATGTTCGCAGAGCATAGTGGTTACCTTCGCTGTGGGGAATCGGTACATGTGCAGAACATGTCTCAATTCCTTTCTTCTCCCCACCCCCCAAGCCGCCTTTTCTGCCAGCATCTGGTTCATTTACTTATAAGCCTTTATAGTTATTTATTGTACCTACAGATTAATAGCCAGACTAACAGTCAAAAAACCATATAAAACACATGAGACAATTGTACTAAACTAAGGTACACTTCCAGATCCATTGTCCATGCTGGATTAGAATAACTTTTTTCTCTCTCGCTCTCTTTTCCCCTCTTGCCTGTCTTTTATTTGGGGTTTTATTTATATATTGAATTTTCCATGTAAAAGAAACCATGCACTCGTTAAGGTTGTATGTCTGATTTACTTTGCTTATTAACATTATGGTCTGCAGGTGCACCCATTTTTTTCTACATGACTCAACTTTGTCCCCCTCTGTGGCAGAGTGGAACTCCATGGTGTGTACAGACCACATTTTCTTTATCCGTTTTGCTGCTGATGGACATATAGGCCATTTTCAAGATTTAGCTATTATGAATTGTCTGCTAAAAACATGGGTATGCATACAGCACTGTGGTATAGTGTCTTTAACTCTTTCAGGAAGATACCTAGAAGGGGAATCGCTGGGTCAAATGGAATTTCTATTTTAGTTTTTTTGAGGAATCTCCATACTGATTTCTGTAGTGGTGGTATCAGTTTACAGTTCTTCCTGCAATGAAGGAGCGTCCCGCCCTGCTCCAGCATTTGTTATTGGTTGATATTTTGATGGTAGACACGCTTCCTGCAAAGAGATGAAATCTCAGTGATGTTTTCATTTGCGTTTCTCAAATGGCTAGCAATGTTGAACATTTTCTAATGTCTGTATCAGCCATGCGTACTTCTTCATCTGAGAAATGTCTTTCATTTCAGATGCCCATTTTTACAGGGTCTTTAAATGTGGGGACTCTAACTTTTTGAGTGCTTCACATATTCTGGATATTACTCCTTTGTCTAAGGAGTAGCTGGCAAAAGAATTTTCTGACTATGGAGGTTGTTTCTTTTCTCTGTAGGTGGTTTCCTTTGTAGCGCAGCTTTTTAATTTGATGTGACCCCATTTGTTGATTTTTGCGATTATTTCTTGTGCATCAGGAGTTCAGAGAGTCTTTGCCTGTATCTATGTCTCCAAGAGTCTTACCCATTTTGTGTTCCAGTGGATTAAGCATTTCTGCTTTAATATTTTGATCTTGACACATTTGATTTTAGTTTACTGTGTAATGAGAGACATAGGTCTAGGTTCAATCTTCAGCATGTGGACAGCCAGTTTCCTGGGCACCATTTGTTAAAGGGGCTGGCTTTCCTCCAGAGAGAGTATTTGGCGCCTTTGTAAAGACCAGGTAGCAGAGTGTGCCTGGAGCTGTTTCTGCTTCCTCCCTTCTGTTCCACTGGTCCACAAATGTGACTTTTTTTTTTTTTTTTTTGGCCAATACCATGGTATTTTTGTCACTTGTAGCCTGATGGTATAATTTGAAGTACAGAACTGTGATGTCCCCTGCTCTGTCCTTGTTGCCCAGAATTGCTTTTGTTTTTCCAGGTCTCTTCTGGTTCCCTATGAATTTTAGGATTGCTTTCTCTAGCTCTGTGAGGAAAGTGATTGGTATTTTGGTTGAGCTTGTGTTAAACCTGTATAACCGTTTTGGAAGTATTCCCATTTTGACTATATTAGTTCTTCCTGTCCACAAACAGGAGATATATTTCCATTTTCTGATGGCCTCTTCTACGTCTTTTTTCAAAATACTATAGTTGTCATTGCGGAGGTCTTTCACTTCCTTGGTTAGATTAATTCTTAAGTATTTTTTTAGGCTATTGTTAAAGGTGTGGTTTCCCTAATTTCTTTCTCCGTGAGTTTGTAATTGGTGTACAAGAATGCTATTGATTTTTTTTTCCCTTTGGTCTTTTTGAGACAGGGTTTCACTATGCAGTTTGGGCTGGCTCACTTTATAGCCCGGGCTGGCCTCAAACTTACAGTGATCCTCCTGCCTCAGCCCCGCTGAGTGCTGGAACTACAGGCAAGCACCACCATACCTGTCCTGCTATTGGTTTTTGAGTGTTGACTTTGTATCCTGCTATGCTATTGTTTGGTTATTACTTCTAGAAGTCTTTCGGTGAAGTTTTTGGAGTCTTCTATATAGAGTATAATGTCATCTGTGAATGATGACAATGTAACTTTTTTCTTTCCTATTCATATCCCTTTTATTTCTTTCTCTTGTCTAATTGCTCTGGCTAATGTTTCAAGAACTATATTGAACAGGAGCGGTGATAATGGAATCCTTGTCCATGATTTTAGAGTGAAAACTTTCAGCTTCTCCCCACTGACCCTTAGAGTCATACAATCACTGTATTTTAGAAGAGAACTAAAGAGAAGGAAAAAAGAACTAATTGACTTCCATAACGAACTGTGCAAGGTAATTTTTTTTTAGCTTCAAAGAATGCCATTTATTAACTGATAGGTCTACAGGTCAGAGTCCTAGGTGGATCTAGCTGACTTCTGTCTTACAAAGGAATTATCAAGGTGTAGGTTAGGCTGGGCTCTTATATGGCAGCTGTTGGGAAGAAGCAGCTTCTACGCTTATGCAGGATATTGGTCGAATTCTGTTCCTGGCTGTTGTAGGACTGAGGTCCTCATTTTCTGGTTGGTGTGCAAGAGAATTTATATGCACAACTCCTTCTTGATCATCACCATGACCTTAAAAAGGATCACAATGCTTATTTTGCAGAGGAGGAAACCGATGGGCATAGCGGTCCCCTTCTGCCTCCTAGAACATGGAAGCGAACCCTCTCATTTGGAAGCTGAGGAGCCAGAGGCCCAAAGCAGTCTGGAATCTTGATCTAGATGACAGAGTGTCCTAGTTAGTGGCCTGCCTAGAAAGGTTCCCAGTTCTGCTCCTAGCTGAAGATACAGGGTAATGATCCTAAAAGTGAAATGACCACTTATGTCCAAGGTACAGAACTTTCCAAAGCTTGAGTGCCTAGGGTGGGGTGGGGTAGGGGGAGGCATGGGGCCTCCTGGGCAGGTTTTAGACAAATAATCCTATGCAAGGGGCCAGGGCTTTCTTATCTCAGGCCTCTCAGGGGGTGGATCGACCAAACAGGACTCCCTGGAGCCTGAGAAATCTCATGCTGGAGCCAAGGGGATTTGCCAGTGAGTCCTGGCTGTGTCACTGTTGGGCTTTCTGCTCCTTGATAAGCCACGGACTGGGAAGGTGCTGCTTGCCTCCCAGGTGCTCGGCCAAAGTGGACCCGGGGAGAAAGGGAAGACTCAGCCAGGTGACCAGGCACTATCAGTAATAATTCCCAGGATGAGCAAGTGGCTTGGGGGCTGCAAAGTACAGAAGATCGGCTTCCTGCATCTTTCTCTGATCAGGTGGCCACCCCTCCTGGTTTGCACAGACCATCCCAAATTAAATGCTAAAAATCCTATCCCCCAGGACACTCCTCAGTTCTGGGCACATCGGAAATTGGTCACCAATGTGGGATCTGAGTACCCCATAACAATTGGTCCTCCATGTGGGTTATGTATGTATGTATGTATGTATTTACTTTTCCAGTACTAAGGACTGAACTCAGGGACTACTGATCTACACATCCCTACCCTACACACACACTTTAAATTTTGAGATGTGGTCTTGCTAATTGCCTAGGTTGGCTTCAGAAACTTGTGATCCTCCTGCCTCAGCCTCCTGAGGTAGCTGAGATGACAGGTGTGCACTATCATCATGACAGGCTTATGTGGGGTTTTCTGTTCTGTTTTTTTTGAGGCAAGGTCCCACTAGATAGCTGGCCTGAAACTCACCATGTAGCCCAGGCTGGCCTCCAACTCCTGGCAATCTTCCTGCCTCAGCCTCCCGAGTGCTAGGATTACTGGTGTGCACCACGCCCAGCTACATGCGGTTTTGGAGGGCCCAGGAAACTACACATAAGTAGTGTTGATGTGGCACCAAGTTTAATACGGAGCTCCCAAGGGACTCAGAATGGCAGTGCTGCACCAGCTACATCTGAGCCCACCACGAAAGGAAAAACCAAGAGCACTGATCCTCTTTCTTAAATAATCTTTCTTTATTAAAATGTTGACTTTGTTCATTATTGCATGTTTGTATTGATTTAGAAATACTGTATCACACTATTACTTATCTTGATTAATAAATTTTGGGATTTGCCTCTTAAATTTTGCACCTGTATGTGCCCCATTTGACTCACTCTGGTTCCAAGCCTTGGGGTCACTTATGCACTGCACTTGCTGCCTCAGATATAGTGTGTGTGTGTGTGTGTATGTGTGTGCGCGCACGCGCCTGTGGGGGGTACTACACATCAAACCTAGGGGGCCTCTATCACTGAGCTACACTGAGCTATAGCCCCAGCTCTTCTCATATTTTTTTATTTTAAGACAAGATCTCTCTGCATTGTCTGGGTGGGACACGAACTTCCAATCCTCCTGCTGTAGACTTCAGTGCCGGTTACACAAACACCACCACACCCATCCTGGGTTAGTCTTTTAAGACCAGGGATAACACTTGGTGCGTTTTAACTTCTTTATCGAAGTGTACAGGAGGGAAGATGAAAGCCTTGCGGTCTTCATGACTGGGTGCTGGGGAAATAGATGGGGCCTCTGGGAGGGCTCCCGACAGAGACACGGGACCAGTGCGAGAGAGATCTAGACCTGTATGAGATGAACTTCAAGAAACAGTTGATGAGACTGCAGGACTGGCGAGTCTGAGATCCATGGGGCGGGGTGGGGGGCAGCAGGCTGGAGACCTTAGGCAGAGATGGAATTTCTTCTTCAGACAAAACTGTTTTGCTGAGTGAAGGCCTTTCACTGGCTGAAAGAGACCCACTCAGATTACCTCTGTCATTGAAAGTCAGCTGATTGTAGATATGACCCACACCTACCAAGTAGCTTCATAGCAACACCTAGGTTTGTGATCAATTGAATGTCTGATTTTGCACCTAACCTGGTTGCTGCAAAAAAATCTTGAAGGCTGGGTGTAGTGGCACACACCTGTAATCCCACCACTCGGGAGGCTGAGGCAGGAGGATCACGTGAGTTTGAGACCAGCATGAGCTACAAAGTGAGCTCAAGGCCAGCCTGAACTGCATAGCGAGACCCTGCCTCAGAAAGACAAAACAAACCTCAAAGGAGGGGAAGATTATTCCAAGAATTTATGTAAATTTCCCAAGATGATCCTGCAGTGTGCTAGGACTGACCATGAACTCTGCCTCCTCCCATGTGTCTTGCTGTGTGGGGGCCACTAGACAAGTTCCTGGAGTCTCAGAGCAGACTGCTAATCTCAAGTGTAACTGTTACTCCTGTGTCAGAGCCCATGCCTGTGTCTCCACCTGGACTGCAGGGTGAGACCAAGTCCATGCGGATCTCTTAGGGTCTGCAGAGTCCCTCACATGCCAGTCATTTCAGGAATGCTTGGCAAATTCGAGAATAACTGGTAATTCTTAAAATGTATTGTTTCCTATATACCAGTCCTGAACTGAGCCTAAACTTTTAGATGTTAACTCTTCCTTTTTTTCTTTTTCTTTTCCTTCCTTCCTTCCTCCCTCCTTCCCTTCCTTCCTTTCTTTGTCTTTCAAGTTTGTTAACTTAGTTTAACTAAATCTAATTTTCTGCACTAAACGGGGAATCAGAGCTGGGCTCACACTTGTAATCCCAGCTACTTGGGAGGAGGATCTCAAGTCTGAGGCAATCTGGGCTACACAGCCTGTCTCATGAAATAATGAAATACAATGAAATGGCTGAGGATTTTGCCCAGTGTAGAATGCTTGCCTAATGTATACAAAACCCTGGATCCAGTCCCCAGCACCAACGCGCGCGCGCACACACACACACACACACACACACACACACAAGCATGCATACATACATTCATTCGCACACAGGTGCATACACCCATACACACAGGAGCAATACATACATGTGCACACACATTCATACACAAGTGTGCACGCAGAGATACATACGCATGCACAGACATAGAGGAAATCAAAGGAAAGGACCCCTGCTGGGATGACAGTATATTCTAGACTTCTGTAAGTCACTTCTCTGAAATCTCGCGTAACCTGAGGAAGGAGATCTACCTTTTTGCTCAGTCTTTGAAGGGAAAACAGAGGCTCTGAGAGTTGAAGGTACATGGCCAGAGTCACAGAGCACATAAGGAGTGCAGCTCATAACTGAACCCTGTGCAGCCACCATGCTCAAGTCAGAGCCCTGCAGACTTGGGCCACAAACACCGTCAGGCTGGTTTCCTCCACTCTGCAGATGAAGGAAAGAACGGTGCAAGTATTACTCACAGCAGCACTAGAAGCACAGTGCTGCTCCTGGGCGCCCAGCCCACAGAAACACCACACCATGCGCTTGGCCGTGGAGGCATGGCTGGGCCCCTTCTGCTATTTACTCGGCTAGGTGTGGACTCTGCCTGGCTCCGAGGCTGTTGTTTGCACGGTAAATGTCACTCAGGCCCAGACAATCAAGGGCCAGGGATAATGACCAAGAAGAACATTCTTTGGCTGGTTTTCGACATCTTGACTTGCGTTTTCAGTTTCTGTCTAATAGAATGCAAATTGGATGCCGGGGATGCAGTTCAGTGGCCGAGCACTTGTGTGGATACAGAAGGCTGCCCCTGCAGACACACACCAGAGTTACGATGCATTATGACTGTACCAACTCCCCACGCTGAATGTAACCATTATGCACTGCAAACATGTACTGCTAAAAAGTTTTCAAAAAGCAAATCACAGAAAGTGGAAATCACCCAAGAAGTACCCCATCCTGAAGCAGTAGAGCAGTTCTGGGTCCATCCCAGGCCTGTGCAACTTCCGGGGCCCTGGGTAAGGTCTAAAATCCCAGGGTTGTAAGTCTAAATTCCTGTTCCACCCCTGACTTGTCGCCTGACCTTGGGTTTAACCTCTCAGAGCCTCCCCTTCCTCCTCTGGAAACAGCTAATTCCCAGCAGGTTTATTGGAAAAATAAAAAAGGGCACAGATGCCAAGTCCTCACACAATGCTTGGTTCACACCAGACCTCTGACTCACTTCGCACGTCCTCATCGTGGCCCTTCACAAAGACAGAGCTGCAGAGCAAAGCGGATGAAGACAGCCCTCAATGTTCTTTGCTATCCTGATACCCAATTACCTACCTTCTTCCTGGAAAAAGGTTAGAAGCACTTTAAGAAAGTGAACAAACAAGAGAGATTTTAATCTGAAAAACCGGATGGACCGATCCCCTCCTTCGCAGGCAGCTGGAAGCCAATCCAATCAATCAGTAACTTTACCTCCCCTATCAGGTCCCAACCCCCACAGTTCCTGCTCCAAACCAGGATGTGCAAACACGGGCATTTACTGAAAGGGCGGTTTCAGGGCCTCTGGGGTTTCATCAGCTGCCCACTCTCCCAGGAGAGCCCGCGGCACCTGTCAAGCTGGCAGCCAAGGCGGGAAGGCAAGCTGAGCATTTCAAGGTCTACTGGCGGTACGCGTTTAAAGAAATGCCGAGAAGGAAGTAGGGTGGACTTAAGGTTGCCAAGCCAAGGGGGTGGGGGCAAAGAGAAACAGGATACAAAAGGTCGGGTCACTCGCTGCGCGCAGGGGAGAGGCGGGACAGGTGCAGGGAGCACAGCGACTTCAGGTCTCAGGAGCCCTGCCTCCACCAGCGTTCTCGGTGCCACGAGCTAAACTCTCATGGACGCCAGGGCCAGCGCCAGCCCCAGCCCCCAGCCCGAAGACTGGACCTGAGCTCCTTCCTACTGCTTTAGGGGGACGCTCAGAACAGGGGGCTGGGGAGAGGGTGAGCGTGTAGCACTTACGGCCACAGGAATGGGTAGAGGGAAATCCTTTCTGTGCCTCTCCCATATTCCTGCCCTTCCACATATACAGACAGGCGTGTATGTGTGAGCCTGCGTGCGTGCATGTGTGCGTGTGTGTGTGTGTGTGTGGTGTGTGTGTGTGCCTGGGGATCAGACTCATGGCCTTCCATGTGCCGGGCAAACAATCTACCACTGCGCTACTTCCTCAGCTCTTTTAAAAATTTTGAGACAAAGTGTTGCTAAGTTGTCCAGGCTGGCCTTGAACTTGTGATCCTTTTGCCTCAGCTTTTCAAGTAGCTAGGCCACCATGCTCAGCCTATGCCTCTCACTTAAAAAAAAGGTTACTAGTTAAAAGAGAAATATTAAAGCCAGGTGGGGTGGCACACACCTGTAATCTCAGCTACTTGTAAGGCTGAGGCAGGAGGATCATGAGTTCATGACTGGCCGAGCAACATAGTGAAACCCTTTCTTAAATAACAATAGATATATTAAATAAGAACAGAAATATTAAAGAAATCTTAAAGGGGCCAGGGATAAATTTAGGAGAGGAAGAAGAGAGCAAAGTAAAAATAAGGATACAGAAATATAAAATTTTTTTGGTACCAGAAATCTAACTCAGGACCTTGTGCTTGCCAGGCAGGTGCTCATTCCACTGAGCTATATCCTCGGCGCTAAAATAATTTTTTTAGAGAAGGTCTCACTACAAAGCACAGACTGGCCTCTTGAGCTCATGATCCTCCTGCCTCAACCTCCTGAGTGCTAGAATTGCAGGCATGCATGAACACTCCAGCTAGAAGGATATTCTTATACAAGCTTCGGAGCAGGAGCAGGTGTTAAGGTTAAATCTATAAATTTTTTTGTCAGTTTCAGGTCATTTTTAGCACCGAATGAATCATCACCTTCTTGAGATTTTTCTCTCAGGTGCCAGATGGTGTCATGATTCTTTCACAGTAAGAAGCAGCAGGAGGAAAAGTAAAACTAAATAACGTATAAACTCCTGCTCATCCTTCAAAGCCTCTATGAATATGTCCTCCTGTACTAAGGCTTCTGTGATGGCCCTCTGATGGAATGTAGGCCTCTTTGCTAGGTACCAGCACTAAGCACTAGTTACCTGGAGCTGTTTACATGTTCTCTCATCTTCTAGATGCTGCTCCCATGAGAGCAGGATGAGGACAGCACGGTGCTTCAGGATGAGGGCATTACCCCAAGTCAAGGTTTTCTAGAAGTCATTCTGATCATGTTGCTAGAAACTTCTTCAATTTGTACAAGCGTTATGGCTGAGTATTCCCTGTTCCTGGACACTAAATTAAAAAGCATTGACTTGGGTGTGGTGGTGCATGCCTGTCCAGATACTTGGGATATTGTGGCAGGAGGAGCACTTGAAATCATGAGTTTGAGTCCAGCCTAAGCAACATAGACCCTATCTCAAGAAAAAAACAAAAACAAAAACAAAAAACCCAGCCCTCAGGAGGCTGCAGCAGGAGGACCCATGAGACCAGTCTGGCTACAAAGTGAGTTTAAGGCCAGCCTGAACTGCATAGCAAGACCCTGTCTCAGTAAGAAAACAAACAAACAAACAAACAAACAAGCAAAATGTACCAAGTGTGTGTGATTGATCCAGGTGAAGGGGTGGAACTTTTCAGGAGAGCCTCAAGTTCTCACATAAGCACACTCCTCCGCCACGCCGCCCCAGCTTGGTTCCTGGGAGTACAGATAGAACATTCAGTCGAGATTAGGGAAGCCGGAGCTGGGCCTGGCATGGTGGTGCGCACTGTAATCTCGGCAATCGAAGAGGCTGAGGCAGCAGGAGGAGAACAAGTTCAAGCCCATCCTGGGCGATGAGCAATTTAGCAACGCTGACTGTACCTCAGAAAAGGCGGGGGGGGGGGGCGGCCTAGAGATGCAGCTCAGTGCAAAGATCTTGAGCTCAATCCCCAGTACCACTCCTACTCTTCAGTTAGGAGAGGCAGGCTGGGGGGTAGCTCAGTGGCAGAACACTTGCTTAGCATTCTGGATGCGCTGGGTTTGATCCTCACCACTGCAAAGGTTAAAAAAAAGAGAAAGAGAGACAATATATTAGGAGAGTCCCTTTAAAAAGCCTTATTAGGGCCGGTCGTGATGGCGCACGCCTGTAATCCCAGCATTTGGGAGGCTGAGGCAGGAGGATCGTTGCGAGTTTGAGACCAGCCTGGGCTACAAAGTGAGCTCAAGGCCAGCCTGAACTGCATAGCGAGACCCTGCCTCAAAAAGACAAAAAAAAGCTTTATTTTCAGTGATTTTCCCCCAAGATTTTAAAGTGAAAATTAGAATGAGACAATGCGCTTCCAGCAATCCTGAACAAATCGGATCAATTAAGACACTGCTGAAAAACTTCAGTTGAAGGAACACATATTCCCACCCAAAACTGCAGCTGGAGCAGCTACTTATCCCTTTCTATTTCAGGAAGTAAGAAATTATCAGATTCCCAGACCATTAGAGCTGTCAAGGAGCCTCAAGGACCCAGCCCCCTCCCAAACTCAGCTCTGGGCTGTTAAGAGTCTTGGTTCACTCCTGAGCCAGCTGCCCAATGTCTAGAGGGAGCCACACTGGGGTCCAGATGGGAGGGTCCACATCAGCGTGTGCTCCAGAGCTCGCCAATGGGTTTGTTCCCTGTGCCCTCACCTCCTTTAGTTATCTAGGCAGAGTTTCCAGTAAGAAAGTCAGAAGCTGGCTGTGGCACACTCCTGTAATCCCAGCACTTGGGAGGCTGAGGCAGGAGGATCTCCAGGAGTTCCAGGCCAAATTGGGCTACATAATGAGTTCAAGGACAGCCTGAACTATCTATACACAGTGAGACCCTGTCTAAAAGTAAAGCAAAGCCAGGGGATGTCGCTCCGTATGAAGGCCCTGAATTCAATCCCCGTCCTGCCAGAGAGAAAGAAATCAGAGCAGCTCAGGCAGGGATGGGTTACCCTTGCTCTGAAGCCCCAGAATTAGAAACTAAACAATCTCCTTCCTGTGTTCCGGCAAGCTGCTAGGTTGCTTTCACGCACATTCCTGCTTTTTTCCAGTATAAACAAATAAGTGTGAGGTAGGGGTGGGGAGGTTACTGACACAGTGGTGCCTGCTGCAAACCCAGCTACTCGGAAGCCCAAGGTAGGAGGAGCAAAGCTTTGAGGCCATTCTGGACAACTTAGTGAGACCCTGTCTCAAAGTAAAAGAAAAAAAGAAAAAGACAAATTAAAAAGGACTGGGGATGTAGTTTGATGCTACTGCCTGGGTTCGCTCCCCAGCACTGCACTGGGGGGGGGGGCTAAAAGAGGATAAAGCTTTATTTCAAATTGTCCAACATAACCAAGAACTGACCCACACCTTCCAGCCCAATGTCAGCATGTCATCTCCTACCTCTCTGCTAGCCAGGGACATGGATCAGTGAGAGCGCAGGTGTTGACAAGCGATTCTGGAGATACATCTTGGTCCTCAAGCATGTAATGCATGCTATAGTTCTAGAAAGACATACTAGAAAATATTACTCTTTTGTTTGTTTGTTTGAGACAGAATCTTGTTATGTATTCCAGGATGGCTGTGAACTCACTGTGAAGGCCAGGCTCACTTCGAACTCACTGCCATCCTCCTGCCTCAGCCTCCCAACTGGTCGTTATTTTCAAATGAGAGGTTTTATTTTCATATTCTAATATTTTAAAATCCAGGCTGGCCTCAAACTCACAACCATCCTCCTGCCTCAGCCTCCCAAGTGCTGGGATTATAGACACGTACCACCACACCTGGTTTATCATTATTATTTTTTTTATTTATGTTTTTGATGCTGGGGATGAAACCCAGGCCCATGCTTTTGCTAGGCACAAGCTCAACTTTTAAAATTGCGTATTCCAGCTTCTTCTTTCCCAGGCACGACTGCTGTCCTCGTCTTGTTAGGCGCAGAGAAACTGACCCGAGGCACCAATCCGAGATTATGGTGCAATCCAAACCCCACCCCTGGAATCTTGCCATAGGTCACGGGTCTGTGTGCTCAGCAAGTGTTTGCAGTCCTGTGCTGGGAATTCAATTGCAGGTCACACTAACCGGGCAGATAATTGGCAGCCCATGACCAGGTCTGGCCCAAGCAGGCGTTTTGTCTGCAGGCTGGAGGAAGACACAGTGGAAGAAAACCCACATGGTGCTCATTGCTATGACAGGCTTACTGTTAGGTGGGCCTTATTCCTGCTTGTGACTGGTGATCAAAATTTATATCTAGTTTGACTTTTTTCTTCTTAAGAGACAGTTTCTATGTTGATCAGACTGGTCCTGAACTACGGAGCTCAAGTGTTTCTCCTGCCTCAGCCTCCTAAGAAGCTGGGACTACAGGTATATGCCACCAGGATGGATGTATTTTAAAACCTTGGGATTTAGCAAGACCCTGTCTCAAAAAGTAAAATAATAATAAAGGGGGGAGGCTGAGGATATAGCTCAGTGCAAAGGTCCTGGGTTCAATCCTTAATATTGTGAGAAAAACACAAAGAACTCAGATCCTCCACTGTTCCACACAGCCTTCTATGAACTCTCAAGCCTTAAACTTTGTGGCTACCATGTACGTAGAAATGGAAGAAAAGATGAGATAATGGAGATTAATGAGAATAAAGAAGAGGCCAGGAAGCCCATTGTGGCGGCACAGACCTGTAATCCCAGCACTTGGGAGGTTGAGCCGGGAAGATTGCTGTGAGTTAGGGGCCAGCCAGGGCTACACAGTGAATCCAAGGTAAGTCTGAACTACAGAGCGAGTTCCTGTCTCAAAAAAAAAAAAAAAAAAAGAGAAGAGGCTGAGGATGCTTGTTGGGATTAGGGAAGACTGCCTTTCATCCATAATAATAATACGGGGCTGGGGATCTAGCTCAGCGGCATAGCACCTGCCTGGAAAGCATGAGGTCATGAGTTTGATTCCTGGTACCAAAAAAAAAAAGAATCATAATCATAATACTTCACATATATCAAATATTTTCTCTATATCATACATTTTGTCAAATAAATGTTCTTATTCAACAGACAGTTCATTTTTCATGGTGTGTGTGTGTATGTGTGTATGTGTATTCGCATGCGCACACTGGGAATCTAACGCCGGGCCTTGTGAATGCTAGCTCGCTAGCTAAGTGCTCTACCACCGAGCTGTATCTCCAGCCCTTTGATTCTCATTTTAGCAACAAGGAAACTGGACCTCAGAGAGATTAAGCAACTTGTCCATGGTTGCCTAATTAATGTGTGTGGGAGAACTGAAAATCCTCCCTGCACCCATCTCACAAGCAGCAGCCTCAGCCCCAGCTGGCAGAGGCTGCTCCCAGAAGGGAGGGCAAAGCTTGGCAGAGGAGCGAGCAGTCTCCTGGTGCTCTCCAGCAGATAGAATTCTCCTTCCTCCTCCAGGCCTAGAGCGTTTCTCCTATATCCCTTTCAGTTAGCAGGTGAGAGATTGGGTTATACTGCATTTTACCCGGCTGGCTCTCGGAACCACATAAATTCTAGGTGTTTTCACAAAAACACAATTTTCTCTCTTTTTCCACATGAGTATTTGATGTGCAAAGTCAGTTACAAATAAAGTTTGTTTGCACGCGGAGAGTCCCCACATCATTTTCAGAAAATCTAGTCTCCTCCAAACCAGGTTAGGCATCGCATAAGGGCACCGCCACCTTGATCCCGCAAGGTGAGCTCAATCGGGTCAGGGCAGCCCCGCAGGTAAATGTCTTACTGAAATTAATCACAAGGCGTTATTTTCTGTCATAATAGGTGGGCTACTGAGCTAAGTAATCAAAACCAGCGCAGGATCCTGGAAACATACAAATAAGAAGGTTTTTAAGAGAAAAACTTGAAATCCAGACAAAGGCTATTTTAGTTAATAGCTATGTGACTGCATTGTTTTCTTAGTTTTTGACAGCGTTGTAAGAGATATCATCGGAGAAAATGAAGCAGAATTCTCTGTACTATCTTTGTGATGCTTAACTTATTTATTTATTGGTATTTTGAGACAGGATCCCACTCTGTAATTCAGGCTGGCCTTGAACTCACTATGTAGCCCAGACTGACCTTGAACTCACAGTGATCCTCCTGCCTCAGCCTCCTAAATGCTAAGATTACAGACATGTGGGATCCTCCTGCCTCACCCTCCTAAATTCTGGGATTGTAGGCATGTGGTACCATGCCTAGCCACAATATTTTTAAAACTAGTGTGAAAGTTTTTACTTGATGCAGTAATTGTAAATATTTATGGGGCCCAGCATGACATTGCAATGCATGTATACAACGTGTAATAATCAGGTCAGGATAATTGGTGTGCCCTCCTCAATACTTTTCGCTTTTGTGTGTGCTAAGAACATCCAAAATCCTCTTTACTGGGCATGTTGAAAGCTTACAGTTAATTGTTGTCAACCACAGTTACACTACTGTGTTACAGAACATCAGACATTATTTCTCCTCCACAACTGCACCCTGTGCCTGTTAACTATCCTCTCTCCACTTTAGCAACTGTTTTATAGATTTAAATTAGGTCCAAATGCAAAGCTTAAGAATGTTCAAAACCCAGTGACATGATTTTATTTCTCCTGGAGTGATGACGGGACCCTTTAGTGCTTGCTTTATTCAAACAAGATAAAACTTGCTTCCCTTGCCACTTTTGAACCTCAGAGCCAAAAACAGTTACCCGACAATGGAGAGTGTGTGTTTCCTTGAAAAAGACAAAACCATTTACTGCTCTGGGTCGGTGCCAAATGAAGACAAAGATGTGTGATGTCCTCGCACTTTTCTAACGAATCTTCAGCTGCTGTTCAATCTACTGGGCGAATGAATTGCAGCATTTTGCGGATGCCAAAGGAAGACTGAAATTCTCAGAAGCCTGAAACACGCAGAAGAACTTCAGGAAGTACTGCAACTCTTTTTTTAGAAAGGGGTGGGCAGCCAGAGGATGGGAGGAAACATTCATCCACACGGCTGGGAGCGTTTCCTGCCCACACACTGGGAGTCTTACTGCTACTTAAACAGTTTACAAATATCCTTTACAGATATACTAGGGCTTGTAGATGTGGCTCTGTGGTAGGGTGCTTTCGTACCTCCTGAGAAACCCTGGGTTTGAGTCCTAGCACAGTGAAGAAAAAAATGAAAGAAAACAACTAATGAAATTAAACATCTGGGCATGGTAGTGCATGCTTGTACCTGCAGCACTTGGGAGGCTGAGGCAGGAGAATCACTGCAAATTCCAAGCCAGCCTGAGCTGCATAGTGAGTTTAAGTCCAGCCTGAATTACATAGCGAGACCCTGTTTCAAAAAACAGCAAACAAACAAAAGAGAAATTAAAGAAACATGAGGATCAACAGTCCTAGCATGCCAAAATGACATCATCCATTTCAAGAAGGTCATGAAGTCCCTATGCAGTCGGTTTCTTGCGACACATGTACCATGTCATTTTAAAAATGATGTGGGGAGTTGGAACTGAGATGAGTAAAAATTGCACTTTCTATAGTAAGCTCAAGATTCCACTTTGATTCCATGAAGGAAACAATAATATTTTAATATTACATTAGTACTTTAAATAGAAATTTGCTCTTTACTTTCTCCTGGATCATTTAAGAGTTTCTATTTTTTTCTTGTGAGATTATAAAAGATTAATCAGGTGTGGTGGTACACCCCTGGAATCCCAGATGCTTGGGAGGCTCAGGCAGGAAGATTGTTAAGTTCAAGGCCAACCTTGACAACTTAGCAAGACATTGTCTCAAAATTTGAAAAAGTAAAAAGGTTGGGGATGTAGCTCCATAGCAGAATACTTGTCTAGCATGGGTGAGGCCTTGGGTTAAATTCCCAGGAGAAAAAAAGAAAGTTGTGCTGAACATTTTGTTTTCTCTTCCCACTTTAATAGATGTGGGCTCGAATCTGCCTCCCACCTAGGGAATGGGGAATCTGTAAAGCAGGACACAGCGAAAGCAGGTGGCACAGTGCCGAAACAGCGGTGTGGAAGGACAGAGTCGTTTCTAATCTATTGAGGCAATAATCAGAGAGCCGCTGAGTCAGATGCAGCCCCCACCTGGAGGGAGCACAGAGCCCGTGAAGAGAATACAGACAGCTGAGCTGAGGCTGGACGTGTTTAAGTTTTGGGGTGCGTACTAGGAACCGAGCTGAGGACTTCATGTGGTACCGGGGATTGAACTCAGGACCTTGTGCCTGCCTGGCAGGCGCTTATTCCACTGAGCTATATCCCCAGCCAGGACTTCACTCTTGACAGGCAGGCTCTGTGCTCCTGAGCTAAATCCCTGGCCCAGGAATCGCCTAGAGATGAAAAACAAGAGAAAAAAGAAAAACAAGAGAGGGATAACTCGGGGATCAGAGGGCTCGCAGCCTCTCGGACTGCAGCCTCAATTACCAATCTGAGGAACCTTTCATTGAGAAAGAACAAAGGAAGCAGCTGGGCAAATGGGAGGATATGAACCATTTCAGCAAGGACAATACAACAGAATTATCACATAAATAATGTGATAGTTAGCCATCATGGCCTAGTTAGCCATCATTTGTTATCATTCCTTCGGGCATATTGCAGCAAAGCATTTAGTGTTGACCTGGGGCTTTCCACAAGGACACAGGTACTGCAAATTTTTCCTTTCCACCAATGCTTTTGCTAGACCTCCTCTAGAACCCAACGATCGTGGCTTGGTCAAGCCTGAGACAATACACTGGAAAAGTAACTAAAGAATGTCCTTCTGCACAGAGTGCAAGGATGTTCAAACTGAATCTAGGGAATGGGGTGTCCCCTGGAAGAGGTCTTAGCCCTCAGGGGGCTTTGGCAATGTCTGCAGACAGTTTTTTGTTTTTTTTTTTGGTACCGGGGATCAAACTCAGGACCTTGCACTTGCCAGGCAAGCGCTTATGCCACTGAGCTATACCCCCAGCCCTGCAGACAGTTTTGGTTGTCTCAGCTGGAGGTACCAGGATGTGCTGCTGGCATCTGTGGGTAGAGAACCTAGGGTTGCTGTCATTTTACATGACACAGGGCAGTTCCTCCCACAGAGAACTGTCCAACCCCAAATGCCAGTAATGCCAAACTGGTTTAAACAAAGAGGAAAAAAAATGGGGTTTTTTGTTTTTTTTTCTTTTTGAGACAGGGTCTCGCTATGCAGTTCAGGCTGGCCTTGACTCACTTTGTATCCCAGGCTGGTCCTGAATTTGCAACGATCCTCCTGTCTCAGCTTCCCGAGTGCTGGGATTACAGGCATGCACCACCACACCCGGCAAAAAATGGGATTTTCTTGGCAAACTAAGCAAAAAGGACTTTACAGGAAAATTCTATGCCTGCAGTATGGGACAGAGAGACAGTAATCTATAGCCTTAAGCTGGTTATTGCTTCCCTTTAAGCCTCATTTTTCCTGACCACAAAATAGTGATGCTATACTGCTGAATGACTCATTTCTTTCCCTGGAATGAGAAAAAAATGCTGTTGACAAAAAATTATGTCTCTGGGACCCGCCTACTTCCGGTTGCCACACTCAAGCATCCTTGCCCCTCAGCAATCTAGTAACCTGTTCAAGAGAAGCGCAAAGACACAGTGCCTGGAGATCCACCGTGGGACAGTGTGGCAGGTAAAAGTGCTGGTACTTGTGTTTTAAGCAAGCAAGGAGTGTGTTTTATGACATGCAACAAGATCCCAAGTACAGTGGAATTTCTATTCTTTTCACATGGCTTGGGATCTAAAAGCAGGTAGTCTCAGTCTAGATGGCCACTCCACAGTGCCAGCTGGAATCCAGACTTCTCTTCCTTCTCACACCCATAGCATGTGGCTGCCTTCCTCATGCTTGTAAAACAGCTGCAGAACCTTCTCAGTGTTTGGCATTCCAGGCAAGAAGAAAAAGAGGTAAAAGCCAATAGGTGAAAGACTTCCCAGCTGAGTCTTTGCCACTGAACAAACTTTTCTGGAATCTTCTATGTCAGAACTTCGAATTATACATTGGCCTCAACTGTATAGGAATCTGCAGCTTCAAAAGAATCTGAAAGTCAAGTGTTTCCAAGTGAGATGCTGCACAGGTAACCAGAAATATTGTCTTAGTGCCTTAAGCTGATGATATTCCAGTGTTTTGTAATGACTCCAAGATAGATCAAGGTGATACTGAGTTCTGCTCTTAAAAGAATGATATTACACAGTAATCTTCCAGGGTAATTTCAAAGGTGTTCTGTCATTTAATGTATAATGCTGCCCATCTAATAGTTCAATAGGCATTCAGAGGCCTGGGGCTATAGCTCAGCTGTAGAGTTCATCTTAGTAAGCACAAGGGGTTCACTACCCTGTACCAAGAACAAAAAACCAAAAAAGTAAAACACAGCATTCCACAAATATTTACTCCAAGATGAGCATTGTGGTGCATCCTTGTAGTCTCAGCTACCTGGGAGCCTTAGATTAGAGGATTATTTGAGCCCGGGAATTCAAGACAAGCACTCCCCTCAACAAAAGAGACCAGGATAGACAGCATAGCGAGACCTTGTCTCAAAAAAACAAAACCAGCTGGGCATGCCCATAATCTTAGCACTGAGGAGGCTGAGACAGGAGGATTGCAGCAAGCCTGTGGTTCAGGCCATCTGAACAACATAGGGAGATTGTCTCAAAAAAACCAAAACCAAAACCAAACAACAAAACTAAAATAAACAAATAAATAAATAAGGAACCAAAAAGTATTAAATGTGTAATATGAAAAAAATAGAAAAAATTTAAAATAAGAAAAAGCTCAACAAAACGAAAACTGCCTAATATATACTCAGCATGACAGTAAATACGTAAAACTGCCAAGAAGTGTAATCATGGCTTCTGCTTCTAATATACTTGCTAAAATCCTGCTGGAAAAGACATTCAACATGAACAGATGAAATCTAGATGTTAAATCTGCAGTAGCAATGTAAGAAAGCAGTGCATTGCTGGCGGGAATGTAAAATGACATAATCACTTTGAAAAGCTGGCAGTTTCTATAAAAGTTAAACCTCCATCTACCATAGGATCTTATAGTTTCATCCTAGGTGTTTACCCAAGAGAATGAAAACAGACACATTTGTTCCACGTAATGATTTGTGCACACATGCTCACAGTAGCTTTATTCATAACAAGCAAAACAGTTCCATATATGCTTGTAGTCCCAGCACTTGGGAGGTTGAGGCTGGAGGATCACAGTGAGTCCAAGACCAGCCTGGGCTATATATGAACTCAAGGCCAGCCGGACTACACAGTGAAACTCCATCTCATACAAAACAAAAGTAAACTAAACAACTACACTAAACTAAATGCCTTGGTTATTTTTCTCTTGTTGCTGAGACAAAATACCTGACACCCAAAATGAAGGAATGAAAGGTTTATTTAGCTCACAGTTTGTGGAGGTTTCAGTCCATACTCAGCTGGCTCCAAGGCAGAGTGGCACATGGCAGAGGGCAGCAGTTCATAGTGGCCGAAGACAGCAAAAGCAACAAGAGCAAAAGGGAGGAGGGGCAGCATGCAGCCTCTTTCCCTCCCTTACATTGTGTGTAAACTACCTGCTCCAGGGCAGGTGTAGCACTTACATCCATAATTCCAACACTGGACCATACATCAATCATAAATCTAGAAGCTCACCCCATGACTGCACGAGGCTCTGGAGGACATGCAGACACAAACCATAACACTAAATTAAACTAAACAAGCAAAGACTAAAAATAAATAGTGAAAATGATTGCTCTGCAATCACAATAGGAGACACAGACCTCTCTCAGAATCAGTTGCTGGAGCAGACAAAAAAAGATTTGAACAGCACACCAAGTTCATATGTTTTTCAGCAGAAACATTCCCAAATTTTGATCCCATTTTACTCCTGAAGAGTGAGACTAACAACTGTGCTTTAGGTTTATAATGGAATTGGTTGATGGGTTTGTTTGTTCATTTGCTTGCTTGTTTGTTTGAGTCAGGGTCTCGCTATGCAGTTCAGAAGGCCTTGACTTCACTATGTACCCAGACTGACTTCAGACTCACTTTGATCCTCCTGCCTCAGACTCCTGAGTGCTAGGGTCACTGGTGTGCCTGACCACTCCCAGCTACTTTATGTTTTAAAATTATGTTGAAATGTTCATAGAAATTTATGACTAGTAATCAGTATCTTTAATCAACATGAAACAGCCTTCTTTGTCTTTTTTTAATACCTTTACCTTAGACTTTATTTTTCTGACATTATCGCTACATATGTCTGTAAATGTTTGCCTGGTAAAGAATCTTTCTTTCTTTCTGTTTGTTTTGTGGTACTGGGTATTGATTCCAGGGCCTTTACATTGAGATACATCCTCACCACCCCTCCTCCTTAAGACAGGGTCTTGCTAAACCACTAAATTGCTCAAGCTGGACTCAAATTTGTGATCCTCATGCTTCAGGCTCCTATAGTGATGGAATTGCAGGCATGTACCACTATGCCTGGTGACACTGTTTTGTTTTATGTGTACCTCTTGGAAACAACATGTAGGCAGATTTTGAGTTATCCACTCAGTCAGGGCCTCTCTCTTTCAAAGGGAGAATGTAATCCAATCATAGTTATTTTAAATTATATTAGTATTTTGGTCTATACTTACTACTTTATTTCATATTTTTTTCAGATGGAGAACAATGTGTCTTTTTTTAATTAATTAAGTTTATAGATATATTTTAGGTATATATAGTGGTCACATTCATCATAGGGAATTTGTATGTGTGCATGATATATCTTGGTTCTTGTTTTCGTTTTCATTATGTTGGTTCTTCTTATCCATGAGCAAGGTATATCTTTCCATTTTCTGATCTCCTCTTCCATGTCATTTTTCAGAGTACTGTAAGTTTCATTGTATAGATCTTTCACTTCATTTGTTAGATTGATTCCTAAGTATTTCATTCTTTTATGGTATTGGTTTTTTGTTTTTTTGTCTTTTTGAGACAGGGTCTCACTATGCAGTTCAGACTGGCCTTGCGCTCACTTTGTAGACCAGGCTGTTCCTGAACTCACAACGATCCTCCTGTCTCAGGCTCCCGAGTGCTGGGATTACAGGCATGCACCACCATGCCCAGCTCTTTTATGCTATTGTGAAAGAAAGATGTGGTTTCCCTAATTTTGCAATGTGTTTTTTTGGTGGTGTACAGGAATGCTATTGATTTTTGAGTGTTGACTTTGTATCCAGCTAGGCTACTGAATTTAGTTATTAAAACTAAAAGTATTTTGGTGGAATTTTTGGGGTCCTCTATGTAGAGTATCATGTCATCTATAAATAATGATAATTTTATTTCTTCCTTTCCTATCCTTATTCCTTTTATTTCTTTTTCTTGCCTAATTGCTCTGGCTAATGTTTCCAGAACTATATTGTATAGGAGTGGTGACAGTGGACATCCTTGTCTTGTTCCTGACTTTAGAGTAAAAGCTTTCAGTTTTTGTCCATTTACTATGATGCATTGTCATAGCTGGCCTTTATTAGATTGAGATAAAGATCTATCCCTACAGAAATAGGGTTTTGGTCAAGAATGGGTGTTCAACTTTCTGAAGTGCTTTTTCTGCACCTATTGAGATGATCCTGCAGTTTTTGTCTTTGGCTTTGTTGATAAGGCGTATTGCATTTATTGATTTATGTATGTTGAACCATCTCTGCATCCTTGGGATGAATACTACTTGGTTATGGTGTATAATCTTCTTAATGATTTGCTGCATTCCATTTGCCAGTATCTTACTGAGGATTTTTGCATCTATGTTTATGTTTATTAGGGAGATTGGCCTGTGGTTGTCTTTCTTATTTGAATCCTTCTCTGGTTTTGTTATCAGGGTAATGCTTGCTTTCAGGAATGAATTTGGGAGTATTGCTTCCCTTTCAGTTTCATTAAAGAGTTTGAGAAGTGGTGGCATTAAGTCTTTTCTAAATTTCTTGTAGGATTCTGCAGTGAATCTGTCAGGACCTGGGCTTTTCTTTGTTGGTAGGGTTGAAA
>PVLD010003103.1:34823-91713 GCA_004027595.1 Dinomys branickii
AAAAAAAAAGAAAACACAAGAACCAAAAATCCAAAGACAAGAAAGAAAACAGCATACATCAACAACAGCAACAACATCAACAACAACAACAACAGAAAAAAAAACACTGCTTGTTGCTGCTTTACATATTGTTATCTTCGAAGTGTGTGTTCAGGCTAACACGAGTGATATTGTTTTATTAAGAATTTTTGTACCTTAAAAAAAAAAAAAGATCAACCTGAAAAAAAAAAAAAAAGAATTTTTGTACCTTTTTGATTCAGCTTTGGTACTTCATATGTATCTAGGAATCTGTCCATTTCTTCCATGTTTTCCCTCTTATCGGAGTATTAGTTTTTGAACTAGGTGTTGATGATCTTCTGCATTTCTGCAGCATTTTTTGTCATTTACCCTTTTCTTTCTTAATTGCATAGATTTGAATCTTTTCTTTTTTTGATAAGATTGGCTAAGAGGTTGTCAGTTTTATTTAATCTTTCAACTGTTTAATTCATTGATTCTTCATATTATTTTCTTAGTCTCCTTTGCATTAATTTCTCCTCAGATCTTTATAATTTTCTCCCTGTTATAAGCTTTGGACTTGATTTGCTCTTCTTTTTCTAGAAGCTTGAGGTTCAGTGTTAAGTTGTTTATCTGAGCTTGCTCGGTTTTCCTGATATGAGAATGCACTGTTATAAATTTCCTTCCTAGTGTTGCGGCAAAAATCAGAAATTGGGTCAATCTCCGCAGTGGATCCAAAAAGTCATTCAGAACAAATGGAGTTTTAATTAATTTTAATTTAGGATCAATTTGGACCGGTCATTGCCCCCATTCCCGACCAGAGAATGTGGCACTTAACTGCCTTTGTTCTCACCTTATATACATTTTTGGTTTCCATGGTAATAGATTGGAATGTCTAGGCCTGGCCATAGTTGTTTACCTTGCACCATGTCACCAGGTCAGGCTCTGGCCATAATGATATATATATACTTTAACAATTCAGGCAAGGAGAAGAATTCCAGGACAAAGCCAGAACTGCAAAGTTAACTCTTTACAATCCCTCCAGGATGTTTCTCAAGACACATTTTGAGGCTTGTCTATCTTATTTTTTTTTATTTTAAAAAATAAAAGCACAAAAACATATTAACAAACAGACACAAATTAGCATAAGAAGTAGTACAATCAAAACTGATTTACAGACAAGGTGACATGGACTCAACAATGGTTGTTGCTTTACCTATTGATATCTTCGAAGTGTATATACATGAACACAGATACAGACATGCAAAATTGGTCAGACAATTAATCATCTCAACAACAGAAAAAACACAAAAAACAAAAACCCAAAGACAAAAAATAAATAAATAAATAAAAATTTAAAAAATCCAACAATAGTTGCTGCTTTGCATATTGATATCTTCGAAGTGTGTATTCAGGATAACATATACAGACATACAAGATTGATAGAATAACCCGTCATCAATTAATCCTTAGCATTTTTTTTATTCCTTAGCATTAAGTGATATAATACAATAGTAGAACCATGTTAGCCCTCCTGTACATATGTATATACATATATACATACATACAGTTTTGAGGCTTGTCTATCTTAAAATGTTGTGCTAAAAGTCACTGCCCATTACACTAGGACTGCTCTCATTGTGCCCTATAAGTTCCAGTATGTTATATCAGCATTATTATTTAATTGTAGGTACTATCTAATTTCTTTTTTTTTTTCACTGTTTAAGGAATTTTTATTAAAGCAAGAATTTTATAATCCAAATTACATTTCCCTGCTCAGTTACCAATTCTGTTACTTAAAACAGAACTGACATCCTGAGCTATTCCACAGTAAAGAATTACAGAATTAAAGAAAGGAATGCTTTAAATTTTTGTACTTTGCTGAAAATTCTTTTCCCAGGGTCTATAAAACATTTGTTTTTATATTTTACTATTTTTTTTTTTTTTTTAAATCAAGTAATCTAGGACTAGCACTGTTTGCTAGACCTGGCATTTGCTCGGTACATAAGGTTCAAAGTTTCCTTTCCTTTTTTTATTTATTTTATATTTTGCAATGTTTTTTTTTCATAGTATTTAAAGCTTTTCGATGTTTAGATATTTTTCTTCGGTGAAGCACGAGTTTCTTTTCGTGGTCCCTGATCAATCTACACAGCCGGAACCCCAGGGGCGCTGCTCACTGCTTTCTGGGCGGCCTCTTTTGCTTGGTGGGCTTGCAGCACAGCCACGGCTTCATCCACCTTAGAACGGAGAGACTCTGGAGACTCAAGCATGTGAAGAAGTTCTGAATTATCAATCTCCAACAACATGCCAGTGATTTTACCAGCAAGAGTAGGGTGCATGGCTTGAATAAGAGGAAACAGCCGTTCACCCAACATTTGCTTTTGCTCTTGAGGGGGGGCAGATGCCAACATGGAAGCAGTCAAAGGTTCCTGACCTTGTACATGAACAGCAGGCTGTTGCATGGTAACCTGCGGCTGTGCATTGAGATGCTGCTGAGGATTGCGGACGCCCGCAGCGTACTTATATTGGGGAACGGTGCGGACAGCAGGAGTGGCTGCAACGGCAGCAGCTGCAGGACGTGGACCCATTGTCTGTGTGGATGTGTTTGCAACACGCTGTGTTGACATGACTCGTGGAACCTGTGAAGAAGCTGGTCTCATAGTACTAAATGGCGGTCGAGGCGCGGCTGGGCGGATAGCACCGGGCATATTCTGGAATGGATGAGGTCTGGCACCCTGAGCAGTCCAGCGAGGACTTGGTCTTAGTTGGGCAATTTGGCTAGGGTAGTATGCAGCACGGTTCTGAGTCTGCGGGATAGCTGCCATGAAGTAACCCGAAGGAGGTGCTGGCTGGTAGGGGTTGATTACGGGGTTGGGCACAGCTCATACACTCGCCATTCTCTGCATATACTGGTTGGTGAGGTGAGCCTGGCGCTCTTCTTTGCGCTGAGCTAAAGCTACATATAGTGGCTTGGTGGCCACAATTCTACCATTCATTTCTGTAACTGCATTAGTGGCTTCTTCTGGGGAGGAGAAACATACAAAACCAAATCCTTTGCTGCGACCACCCTCCATCATAACCTTTGCACTAGTGATTGTACCAAATGGAGAAAACTCTTTCCGGAGACGTTCATCATCGATACCATCATCAAGATTTTTCACATAAAGGTTAACACCCTGATATCTGGTGATCCTATCTTGCTTCATCTGTTCAAATTTGCGCTTAAGTTCCGTCTGGCGTTCCACTTTTTTCTGAGCTCGACCAACGTAAATTTGTTTTCCATTGAGCTCCTTTCCATTCATCTCATCCACAGCTTTCTGTGCATCTTCATGCCTTTCAAAGCTCACAAATCCAAATCCTTTGGATTTTCCACTTTCATCAGTCATTACTTTCACACTTAAGGCAGGTCCAAACTTGCCAAAGAGATCCTTAAGGCGCTCATCATCCATGTCTTCTCCAAAATTCTTGATGTAAATATTGGTGAATTCTTTTGCCCTGGCTCCAAGTTCTGCTTCTCGTTCTTTACGAGACTTAAATCGTCCAACAAATACTTTGCGATCATTTAGAAGCATCCCGTTCATTTTTTCAATAGCTCTTTCAGCGGCTTCCTGTGTCTCAAAATGTACAAATCCGTAGCCCTTGGAACCATTTTCATCACAAACCACCTTACATGAAAGGATGTTACCAAAAGCAGAAAATGTATCATACAGTGCTTTATTATCAATGGATTTGTCCAAATTTTTAATGAATATGTCGCCTACTCCACTCTTGCGAAGCGATGGATCACGCTGAGACCACATGATGCGTACTGGCTTGCCCTTTATAACATCAAAATTCATGGTGTCCAAAGCACGCTCCGCGTCCGCCGGCTGGTGGAAGTTCACATAGGCGTAGCCCAAGGAGCGGCGGGTGATCATGTCCCTGTAGACCCGGATGGAGAGGATGGGCCCGGCCGGGCTGAACTTCTCGTAGAGCATCGCCTCGGTCACGTCGGGGTGGAGGTCCCCCACGTAGAGCGAAGCCATGGGGTAGCTGGGGGCGCTGGGGTTCATCTCGGCACGGCTGCCCGCGGGGCCACAGGCCGCGACCTTTCCGAGAGCAGGAGAGCGGGTGCGGGTGCAGGGGCAGGGGCCGGGGCCGGGCCGGGGCCGGGGCCGGAGTCCGAGCTGGAGCCGGGGGGAGGGGAGCGGGGGCAAGCGCAGAGGGACAAAAATCAACCGGAACCGAAAACTACTCAACGGCCGCAGAACGGGGTCGATCCGCTGCTGCGGGCGGGTGGCTGCCAGGAAGGGAGGAGAGCTGGCGGTGTCGGTCTGAGCGGCGCGAAGGCCTCGGTCTCTGGGTTCCTTCTTGGAGCTGCTGCGGGGCAGCGCGGGCGGGCGGGTCGGTCTGGGCTGCTTCACCGGGTTATTTTATAAAAGAGGAAGAAAAAAAATAAAAGTCTCCGGCGGGGGAGACGCGGTTTTTTTGTAAATTTTTTTTGGGTTTTTTAAAAGATTTTTTTAGATTTTTTTGGGATTTTTAAATAATAAATGTGTGTTCCGAGCCCGGAGCACACACTCCGCACTCTCAGCACTAACCGCCGGGGAGAAGGGGCTATCTAATTTCTTTTTTAATTTCATCTATGACCCATTGGTTGTTCAGGAGATGTTATTTAATTTCCTTGTGTTTATGAAGTTCTTGTGTTTTCTTTTGCCATTGATTTCTGATTTCATTGAACTATGGTCTAATAATATGCATAGGATAACTTCAACTCCTTTGCATTTATTTAAGCATGTTCTATGAGCTAGTATGTAGTCTATTTTGGAGAACATTCTGTGTTCAGCTGAGAAGAATGTATATGCTGGTGGTGTGGAGTGGAAAACTCTGTAGACATTTACTAAGTCCATTTGTTCAAAAGTTTGGCTAAGTTCTAATATTTCATCTTTAAAATTTTTTATAATTGATCTATTTGTGACAGTGGAGTATTGACTTCCCCCACAACAACTGTATTAGAACTTAATTGAATTTTTATGTCAATTAATATTTGTTTTATATAATTAGGTGCACTGGTATTTGGTGCACATATATTCATGACAATTATCTTTTGCACTTGGATTGTCCCCTTTACAAGGATGTAGTGACCTTCTTTGTCTCTCTTAATCAGTCTTGACTTGAAATCCACTTGTTTGCAAATAGAATAACTACCCCTACTTTTTTCTGGATTCCTGTCTCATGGAGTATTGTTTTCTATCCTTTGTCTATGACTTTCTTTTTGTAATTAAATGTGTTTCTTGTATGCAGAATATTGTTGGATCTTGCTTCTTGATCCATTCTTCCAGTCTGTTTCTTTTGATTGGTTAATTGAAGACATTAACATTAATGGCTATAACTGATGTATATTGACTTATCCTTGTCATGTTATTTTCTTGCTCTTGGCTTCCTTTCTTTACCCTCTGTTTAACTGCTTATCTTGCCTGGTGAACTTCTGTTTAGCTTCATGGAGTTGTAATCTTTCTTATCTCTTTCTAGAATGTCATTTAGAACCTTTTAGAGTGCTGGTTTGGTGTTCATGAATTTCCACAGCTGTTGCTTATCATAGAAGTTATTTCTTCATCAATTTTGAAAGTTTTGCAGGGTACATTAGTTTAGGTTGGAGGTTGTTTTCTTAGGGCTTGAAATACTTCGCTCTAAGCTCTCCTTGACTTTATGGTTTGGGTTTAGAAGTTTGCTGTGGTTCTGGTGGGCTTTCCTTTAAAAGGTTTTTTTCCTTTTCTCTAACAGCTTTTAATATTCTGTTCTTGTGTTGAATTTCTGGAATCTTGACTTGGTATGTCTTGACTTTATATACCTTAGTATACATTGTTTTTATTGTGGTTAATTGGAATTCTATCTGCCTCATTTATTTGTGTGTCAAATTCTTTTTCCCTACCTGGAAAATTTTGTACCATGACATCTATTCACAGGTTTTTTATGTCATTTGAACTATATCTTGCTTTTTCACTGACTCTGATCAATATTATATTATTCTTTGTATCATCCAGCTGCTGGACTGGTTTATTGTGGAACTTTGCTATTTTTAAATCTTTCTTTTCATGATCACTAACAACAGGCCTGTCTTCTATATCTGAGATTCTGTCCTCACATTGGCTCATTTTGCTGTGTATACTTTGAATGGAATTTTTAATCTCCTAGATAACTGTTTGAGTCTATTTCATGTATTCCATTTCTTTCCTATGTTGGGCTTTCATGGTTTTCATCATTTTCCTAAGCCCCTCTATTTTTTTATCTGTATCTTCTCTAGTGTCACCAAGTCACTAAACATGTTTTTCATTATGGTCAGCATCTCTGTTATCTGAGAAATTATTTCTGATTTTTTCTCTAGAGCCTCATTCATTTACTTTGTTACTTCCACTGTTACCACTTCAGAGAGTCCAGGTGGGTGGCTTTTGGATTGTTCTGCTTCATTGCCTCCCAGGTTATCTTTGGCAATCTGGAAGTCAGGTTACATCTTGCTTAAGTGTCTTCTCATTTTTTTTTTTTAGTTTAATTCCTGGGTTGATGCTTATAAATTTTTTGTGGTGGGTAACTTTATTGCTAGTATTTAAAATCCTTCAAAAATGACTACTTCTCAGACTTATCTTCCAGGTATAGATGGCTTGTAGGATTTGTGCCTTTTGCAAGACGCTACCTCTTCAATGTACTGGGGATAACAGGTTGCTGCCTACTAGTCCAGGCCTTGATTCCTAGGCACTGGCCTATAGTATTTTTTATGATTCTTAGGCAACCTCAGTCTTGGTAGGAAACAGGAAGAACAAGTGGTTACAGCAATTATGTCATTTTGGCTAACATGTTTCAATTAGCAATAACAATAGCATCAAACACAGCCTAGAAAATGATGAACAGGGTTAACTACTAATATGCCACCTTTAACTGTATGAACTAGATTTATATTATATAATAAAAATTCAAAATGAACTAGAAAATTGTATGCAGTAAATAAGCCCTCAGAATAGTGGTTTTACTCTCAGGGGAAAAAACTAAAGGGATTAGAGAAAAAATAGAGAAGTAAAGAAGAGGAAGAGATTAGAAGTAAGGCTGGAGGACAAAGGAGGCTCACACAAAGTTAGGGAAACTGGTAAAAAAGACAGGAAGGAAAGAGAGATGAAGGAAATAAAAACAAGAACAGAATAGAACAACAACAAGAAAAAAGTGGATACTATGTTCACACCCATATTAAAAAAAGAAGCAAAAAACAAAACAAAGAAACAAGAGAGAAAGAAGAAAAGTGCATTTCAAGGTGTGTCTTTGTTGTCACTGGCAGACAACATGGGCAGACAGAGTCCAGATCCAAGTTGATTAATCCCAGCAAAGCCAGCTGTAGCTTTACAGGAGGGTATTGGATAATCCTAGCGAGCCTGTACCTTTAGTTCCCCTGAAATTCAGGCTGGTTTCTGGCTGTGGCAATGGAACCAGATCCATTCGGCCTATAGCAGTCCATGTGCCTCGTCTAGCTTGAATTGGCTACCTACCAGCTTGAACTTGGCTCTCTGATGTCTTGCCAATTTGAACTTGGCTCCCTCACCCTGACACTGGGTAGATAGAACCAGCAGTTGCTCTGAGTTCTCAGCTGTTATCCCCTCTCCAAGATGCCTCCCTACCAGTTGCCCTCTCCTGGGTGATGTCTGAACCTGAATAATTCATCAGCCACTGCAGTCTGCTGTGTCCACTGCTCTGTTCCACTGGTGCATTTCCCTGTGGAGGCCTCTGGTGTCATCAGTAGTCAGTGTACATACAGGTTTGAGCTGCCTCTCCCACACAGAGTCCACACTCAGGGAGGAAGCACTGCACGCTGCCTCATCCTTCCTCACTGAAGCTTCTCTCTCCACTCCCCTATAGGCTTCAATTCTTGGTTCAGATCCTTCAGGGGTCCCTGGAGCCCGTCCCCCTCGTTCTCCTTCTCCTGTTGCTATGTTCCAGTGTCTGGACACCCAAATCTCAGAGAAGCTCTTTCTCTGTTGCTTACCACTCTGCCACTTTATAGTTGATACGTTGCGTCAACTTGGGGAGTCTAGAGGTTTGGCTGAGTGATTCAGCAGGAAGCCAGGGTGCTTACTTTGCATACATCCTGAGCCTGTGGAAGAGGAGGGCATGGAGGTTATGTGAGAGCTACACACCTCCTGGATGGGGGTAGGCTGTTTACAAGGTAAGGGAGAAAAAGAGGCTGCTTGCAGCCATTCCTCCCTTTTGCTGGTTGTTTTTGCTGTGCTCTGCTGCCATGAACATTTGCCCTCTGCCATGTGCCGCTCTGCCTCTGAGCCAGCCAAGTATGGACTGAAACCTCCACAAACTGTAAGCTAAATAAACCTTTTTGGGCGTTGGGTATTTTGTCTCAGCAACGAGAGAAAAGTAACCAAGACAGCCATCTTCTCGGAAGTCTCCTGTTTCATATTTCCTATTTACTGTGTTTCTTACATTTTTTTCCTTTTGTTGTATGTCTGGAATGTGCTTTAAATTATTTCCCTCTGTCTCTGACATTCTAATTTTTACTTTCCTTCCTAATGTTTTGTACTATTCTAGTAGAGTGGTCCTCAAATTTTGTAGTCACATATCCCTATAATAAAACTATACAACCTTTAGTCAGCTCCTGAACCTTTCCTAGGTCTGTCTGTACCCTTCTATAAAATCCGGTTTCAGCAAGAACATTGGTAAGTCAGTTTAGCAGCAATCCTGCTGCCTTCAGTATGTACTTACTCCACGTCTGCTCAGGCCCGTATTCTCCACCACCCCCCCCCCCCTCCAGATAATGTCTGATCACCCTGGCCTGTCTTCAGCAAAAATCCTGTTAGGTCAGTTTAGCCAGAATCTCCTTTACCTGATGGTTCCTCTTAGTAAATTTCCACCCACTGACTTCCACTTTGTCTGTCTTCTGAGGCTGTAATTCCCACTTGCCCATACTGTAGTTGGAGTTGAATGCAAGCCCCCTCGCTCACTGCAAAACCATTGCTGTGGTCTCTGTGGCTATAGTAGTACTAGTGTTGCACTTGTCCACCAGTCTATCTGTAACAGGTGTCCTTGAATATTTTTTTCTTTAACAACCTTCATGCATTTTACCTCTGACATCTAAAATTTTTCATCATAGGCTTAAATACTTGCAAGGGATATCTTGTTTTATGGTGCTAGGAATTGCTAGGAATTGAGCCCAGGACCATGCTAGGCAAGTTCTCTACCATGAAAGTATATCTCCAAGGCAAAGGACATCACTTCTGACATAACTGGAGGTATTGACATTTTAAAATAAAACCTTTGGTCAAGCATGATGGCACACACCTATAATCTTGGCACTCTGGGAGACTGAGGCAGGAGGATCACAAGTCTGAACCCAGAGTGGGGAATTTAGAAAGAAATTTTGTCTGGGGATGTAGTTCATTGAGAATGCTCTGAATTCAATCTCTGGTAATCAATTAATCAATCATTTGGGCTGGGGGCATAGGTCTGTGGTAGAGTGGTGCTTAGCATGCACAAGGCCCTACATTTAATTGCTAATGCCAAATAAACGACCAAAAAACTTTTAAATTAGATTTTAAGATGTGCTCAATGGAATTTAAATGTCGTTGTCAGTAGCTATTAAATACCAACCCCATTACCATACACTTTAAAACAGGAGCTGAGGCTTTAGCTAAAAATGCCTGGCTGGGGTAAGGGTTGGCATATTCTGAGGCTGAGGATTGAACCATCCTTGGACAACAGGTTATATACATTCAAGTATGTGAATACTCATGATAAGCACATTAAGGCTTAACAGGAGCCTTATGTTCTTATTGTCAGGGAGATGGAGTTAAGAATACCGTACAGAAAGAATGAAAGTGTCAGGCATGGTGTTGCATGCCTATAATGTTAGCACTCAGGAGGCTGAAGCAAGAGGATCACTGTGAGTTCAAGGCCAGCCTGGGCTACATAGCAAGTTCAAGAATAGCCTGAATTGCATGTGAGACCTGGTCTCAACAGTCAGAAAATGTATTTCATTGCTTTCTCTTAAATTGTGTTTCCGTTCTACCTTTTCCAAAGTCTTTTATTCTATTATATTTTATCCTAAGTTTTGTTTTAAACTCCATTCTCCCTGTTTTTCCTGGGGTCCTGAACTTCCTGACTGTGAGATCACCGCTTCCCCTCCCATTGATGTGCCCACCCCTTTGAGACATCTCTCTGTTACAGTCAGTGAACAGTCACTGGAGTCCAGCACAGTCCCCTTCACTCCTGGTGTGGCACACTCTCTACGGTCTGACGAAGGGGCAATGACGTGTATCCACCATTGCACTGTCATACACAATAGCTTTGCTGCCCTAAGAATTCTTTTTTCATTAAAAATATGCGAACACCTCCCCACTTCATATCACTAAGTGGTTGGGAATAAAAGGTCTTGAGGGGGGATTGGGTTTTTTTTTCCTTTCTTTCTGGCTCTGGGAATTGAACTCACAACCTCAGGCTTGCCAGGCAGGTGCTTGTGCCACTGAGCTGGTGTTGTGCAGGGCCGAAGTCTTCACCCCCACTGCACTTGGGGCTCTCCCCGCCAGGTCCTTAGCTTAACACAGGTTTCTCCTTGAGGACAAAACAAAGCTCTGAGACAGGTGGCTTTATTCCATCCAGATGTGGAGACTGAGGTGCTTGTTCCATGTGTGGCTTCTGGCAGGGTGGGCCTCTAGCTGTCCTGTGACTCCTTGCAGCCCAGGCCTGGGATGCAGTTGCTGGCATATGCAGGGCCCTGGGAAGTGTAGAGTCCAGCGTCCAGTGTATCCCTGTTCCTCTAAATCCTTCCTCAGGCTCCTAGACCATCAGTACCTCTGGGCCCACAGCACCATGACACCCCAGAGGGCTGGGGTGGGGCCCTATAGAGGCTCTAGGAAGGGGGCAGCCAGGTTCTTGTATGAGGGTGGGACACCCCAGGGGGCCAGGCCTTTTCCCCCCTAGCAGGGAAGTAGTGCAGGGGCTGAGCAGGAGGCCATTGCTTCCCTCCCCCCCCCAGGCCTGATCAGTACTGCTGCAGGCAGATAGGCAGAAGTCGCAGCCAAGAGTGGCCAAAGGCACGTGGAATCAGGACCATGGAGCCCCAGGCAGGGACAGCAGAGGTCCCCACGGCACTGTGCTGTTTCCTAAACTTCATGGCTCAGAGCTGGGAGGGAGTGGTGCCCTCCTCCACCCCCCCAACCCCCCCCCAGGTGGCAGGAAGAGGCAAAGGCAGGCCTTGAGCTTTGGGGGAAAAGGTGCGAAAGAATGAAAAGCTGCCTGGTGAGGCCTCTTGTGCTGGCTGCTGTTCCCATGCAGTAATTCTACAAAGCTTATGAACTAGATGCTGACATTAACATCCTTTACAAAGAATAATAATGCTTTTATTTTGAGCTTAACAAAAAATACAAGAAAACAACTCTTGGGCTGAGGGCATCTTTTTCCCTCAGAAAGGGACTGGGAGAGTAGACCACTGGGCTTCGCTGTACTCCTGGCTCTGAAATGAGTATTTTAAGCAGTGAGGCTGCAAAGGAAAGAAAAAAACTGAGGAAAAGAAAAAAAGAGAGAGAAAGAGAAAGTTGCTATTAACACTTGTCTTACTTACTTCTTGTTGCTGGGACAAAATGCCCACCGCCCAAAGTTAAAGGAGGAAAGGCTTATTTAGGTCTCAGTTTGTAGAGGTTTTAGTCCATAGTTGGCTGGCTCCAAGGCAGGGTGGCCTGGAGAGGAGCATTGCAGAGGAGAAACAGTGAGAAAGAGAAGTATAGAAGCTTCAGTGGCGTGATATGTTAGCACGAGATACTTACTAAGAAGAAGGAATATAATATAGGCTGCTTACAATATATAGAATTCTCTAGTAGACAATTAAGGGAAAAAAACAAGTAAAGGTAATTTGCTCTCAAACGTCAAACATTAAGTGTGGGTGGCCCCGCCCAGCAGACAGGTAGCAGAGTGGAATATAAAGACAGAAAGAGGGCTGCTGTCTGGCTGCTTTGCTGTCTCCTGCCTGCCCTGCCACGGACTGCTGCTCCTCTGTGACGCCCCTCTGCCAGGCCACCCTGCTTTGGGGCCAGCTGACTATGGACTAATAAACCTTTCCTCCTTTTACATACTTCCCTGAAAATGAGACTGGATCTTATAGTAATTTTTGTTCCAAAAGACAAAATAGCATTTATTTTCTGGGAATGTCTTATTATTTCATGTAGTACAATCTACATTTATCCATATAAAAAAATCTACATTTACTCAAATAGAGTCATGTCATCTTTTTCTGGAACACGGTCAGGATTCTCCAAATCCTGAATTACAGCCTGGATTTCTTGCAGTTCCATTTCCTGTAGAACCACTGGCCCCAATTTCTCATGTCCAGCAATAGAGCTCTCCTTAAATAAGCACTTCTTGTCCATGTGGCCTGTTCCCAGTGCACTGGCTACAGCTGTCAGTGACTTTTAGCCCATGAATTCTTCACCTAAGTCATGCTTTTTTTTTTTTTTTTTGGCTTTTTGAGGTAGTCTCCCTATGCAGTCCCAGCGAGACTCGAACTCACTATGTAGCCCAGGCTGCCTTGAACTTGTGCAATCCTCCTGCCTCAGCCTGCCAAGTGCTGGGATTACAGACATGCGCCGCCACGGCTGGCAAGTCACAACCTAGTCACAGCAGGCTACGCTTCACAAAGTTTCCATTAAGTGAAGCATTAAATGAAGACTTATGAGACATGAGTGGCAACAAAAATGACAGTTAAGAATGGTGGTCGAGGGCTGCGGACATAGCTCATTGGCACGGTGCCTGTCTGGCAAGCGCAAAGTCCTGAGCTTTATTCCCGGTACCAAAAAAAAAATGACGATCCACACAAAAGTGATGAACAACTGCAGGCACCAAAATTCAGAAAACATTTCTTTATTTCACAGGAGTACATTAAGTACACCCATTACAACATACAACATATTGAATTATGAAGATTCGTATTTCACACAACCATATCTAATGAAACGAGCATACTATTCACGTGTTGTATCTGTACTCCAACAGGTCATCTGGCAGTAAGTCTTGAGTTCATCTGTTTACACAGGCATGTCCCCCTCATCCAAAGACATCTGCCTGCATAGTTACAAACACTTAATTATAGTTCATGTTATCATTTATATTTTATTTTTTAAATTTTTAATTTTTTTTGTTTTTTTTGAGATAGGGTCTCATTAAGTAGTGCAAACTGGCCTTGATCTTCCTGCTTCAGCCTCCCAAGTGCTGGGATTACATGTGTGCGCTCCCATGCCCAGAATCATTTAAGTATTAATGTCAATTTTTATTTACATTTAATTACATACTATTATTATTTTATAATTCAATAATTCATTGTGTGCTGCAGTGGACTAAACACGTGTACCTGGCTGGTGATCTTGACGGGGGCTTATTTTGGGCAGGGCTTCAATTACGCATATCCTGGAAAACCATGCTAGGGTTTATTTTTCAGTTGGGTGCTATTTTCCGGGAAATACAGTACTATCATTTCAACATTAAATCAATGTAAAAATGATCAATAAAATACTTTTTCATATTAAATTATCTTTATTTTTTGTCTTTTTGAGGCAGGATTTTACTATGCAGTTCAGGCTGGCCTTGAACTCACTTTGTAGCCCAGGCTGACCTTGAATTCACAGCAATCCTCCTGCCTCAGGCTCCCCAGTGCTGGCATTACAGGTATGCACCAACATGCCCAGCCACACTAAATTATCGAATCCAACATATATTTCACCTTGCGGCACATTTCTTTCAGTTTTGCTTTTTTTTTTTTTTGTCTTCTTGAGACAGACTTTTGTTATTCAGCTCGGGCTGGCCTTGAGCTCATTTTGTAGCCCAGGCTGGTCTTGAACTCGCAAAGATCCTCCTGTCTCAGCCTCCCACGAGCTGGGATTACAGGCATGCGCCACCACGCACAGCTAGTTTTGCTTTTTAATGATAATGAAATATGTACATCAGGAGATGAATGGATAAAGATAATGTGATATATGTTGCTCAGCCATAAAGGATACATTTTAAAACAAAAAAGGATACACTTTAGTCATTTTAAGGAAAATGGGTATACCTTGAAAACATAATGCTAAATGAAATGCCTGTAATCCGAGCACTCAGGAGGCTGAGGCAGGAGGAACTTTGCGAGTTTGAGACCAGCCTGGGGTACAAAGTGAGCTCAAGCCCAGCCTGAACTGCACAGCAAGACCCTGCCTCAAAAAAGACAAAAAAAAAAAAGTGATTCCTGTTATATAAGGAACCCAAACTATAAATAAAAAGCAAAATAAAAGATACTTTATGAGTGAGAAAGGAAGGCCCTCTTAATGCACCACAGACCTGCCCCAAAGTGACCTCTCTTCCTAAAGTGTAACAGCTTCTGGTGTGGAGTGGGCAGGTTACCCACCCTCCTTCCTTGGTGTTTCTGTTCCCCAGAAAAGGTCACCTTGATGCCATCTCCAAGATCTACAGCTACCTGACCCCTGACCTCTGGAAAGAGACTGTGTTCACCAAGTCTCCCTACTAGGAATTCAGGGACCATCTTGTGAAAACCCCCACCCAAGACTTTGTCCAGCAGTAGCTACGACATAGGGTTTTTACACTGGAAGAATAAAGTGAATGAAATCTGTCAAAAAAAAAAGATAGATGATAGGAAACAAGGAAGTAGAACTTTTGCAAATGGGAAGGGGATCTAGAGGTGGAGGGAGAATGGATGTAGGGGAGAAAGGGAAGTGGAAAGGATTAAGATATGTATATATTTTAGATGTGCTGAACATCATAATCATATCTAAGTGTATAGTTCACTAGTATTAAATACTCTCACACTGAGCTGGGCATGGTGGCACATGCCTATAATCCCAGCACTAGGGAGACCGAGGCAGGAGGATTGTGAGTTTGAGGCCAAAAAGATTACTTAGTGAGTTCAAGCCCAATCTTAGCACAGAGTCCCTGTCTCAAAAAAAAAAAAAAAAAAAAAAAAAATGTATATATAATTTTCACACCATTGTAATAGCACAGTTTAATTCAGACATGGCAAATGTTTAGTAGCTAGTGCACAGCATATAGGGTACTACAGTTCCTGAATTTTAGTTGCAGGTCATTGCTTTTCCCCGCTTCTATTCAGTACTTACTTAGATTGAGTATTTTGCTGGTTTATTCATCACGGCTTCTCACTGTCACAAAGACTGAGCCCTCTGTATATTTTATCTTTACAGCTTTTATCATGGGTCCTGGAATGTTTCTTTAAAACATGAATAGCAGGTGATGCAAGAATGATCAGTTTCATCTTATAGGAAGGATATAAAACTCTTTAAGGGTTTGTAGTTAAATGTGTAGGATTTCATGGACAGCAATCTGCAGCTGGCCAAATTACCATTTTTAGTATTTTTCATTCTTTTGAGACAGGGTTTTACTATGCAGTTCACGCTGGCTTTGAACTCACAACCCTCCTCTTGCCTCAGCCTCCTGAGTGCTGGAATTACAGGCATGCACCACCACGCCCAGGTTGTTTTTAGTATTTTAAATGTTTGTCAAAAAGATAAAGCTTCGAAACAATCTGGGAGAGTGAAATTCAGCATTCTAGTTCTATCCTATTAGCCAAGACCAAGTACAATCCACAGATTTCTTCTTTTCTGCCCTCATTTCTTGTGCTTCCCAGACACGGATATTCCTTTTCATCCTGCTGGAGTAATAGAAGCTGCATAATTTTCTTTTTATGCCTAAATGATTTAAATTTGTTTCCTGGTGATTTTCATTTCTTTTTGTTTCTTTTGAGACAGGGTCTTGCTATGTAGTCCAAATGGCTATGACCTCACTATGTAGCCTAAGAGGCCTCGAATTTCAGGCAATCCTCCTGCCTCATCTTCCAGAGTGCTGGGGTTACAGGCATGTACCTCCACATCCAGCATTCTTGTGATTTCTTACATAATGCCAGACCTACTCTTGGTGTTAATAAATTTTAAATAAAAGGGTAGATGCCCAGAGCTGCTTATAGCTTTCCTATAGCTTGGCCAGGTGGTGCATACGTTACCCCAGCTACTTGGGGAGGGGAGATATGCAGGAGTTGGCAAGTCTCCAACTTTGGGGCACCTTAACAAGAGTGTGTCTCAGAGTAAAACTGGCTATAGATGTAGCTCAGTGGGAGAGTGCATTCCCCAGCATTTGTGAGGCCCTGGGTTCAATTCCCAGTACCCCAGAAAGCCATAGGTCTCAATCAGAAGATACCAACAAAGACTTCACCCAAAACATTTGCAGAGCCCAGGAGTGAAATCTGACCCTTGGAGACCCATTAGAACTAAGTTGAAAAAGAGGCAGGTTTCTTTGCGATGCAGAAATTCTGATCACTGCCCCTTCTTTTCCAAGCCAGGGAAACAACATATTCTCTAACCGTCCTGAGCCGAGCCAGCCCACTTTAAAGAAGCACTCACTCATTCCCTTCTGGCGAAGGGAGGAATAAGGAAAATGGGAGGAGCCTCATAGTTCAGTCCTGGAAATAACAAAAGCTGAGCGCCTTCAAAGGGCTTGGGAAGCAAGAAAAAGTTTCTTCTCCCCATTCGGATCCCATCCTATCTAAATATAATTCAAGAGCCAACCTAGCATCTTACAATCTTCACTTTTGCTTTTTGCATAACATACACCTACCAGCTAGTAGTTTGACTAATTTTTGTATTCCTGGAACCTGGAATAGTGCTGAGCACTGAGGAGGAAGCAACAACTCTTTGTTAAAGAAAGTTTTGCCTTAAGGGTTGAAGGGAGAGGCGGAGAATGGGAAAAAAAGCAGCAAGATACATCATGTACAGGTACAAACTCCCTGTGGTGAATGTCATCATTATGTATCTCTAAAACGTGCCAATAAAATAAATTTTGAGAAAGTTTTGCTTTGTAATTATAGGGAACTTAGCATCCTGCATTTCGCTTCAAAAAAGCTAACACGACTACGAGTGCAGCAGTGTGAGGATCCCCTTCCATTTGTGTCTTAACCGCCCCCCCCCTGCTGCCTGGAGACCGCTCTTTCGTAAGAGTTGCGGCACAACCGCACCTAGTAGCCTCAAACCTCCCCGTGTCACAGGGGTCAGAAGGCAAACCCTGGGGCCTCTATTTTTATACAGGACCCTTTATTTTCTCCTTAAAAAATGATGCGGAGCTGAGGATGTAGCTCCGTGCTAGAGTGTTAGCCTCTCATACTCAAAGAAAGGTCTGGGTTTGATTTCCAGCACCGCAAAAAAAAAAAAAAAAAAAAATTGAACGCTCACAGTAGACACTTTAGAAATGCGAAGAAAAACCTAACTATATGCATTATGCATTTTTACCGTCCAGCGGTATTATTAAGCTATGTCCTAAACTTAATTTTGAAATGCGCGTTGTGATTTCCCAAAGGCTCTTATTTCGCAGTTTCTTTTTAGTTTTTATTTTTATTATTTAGTTTTCTTTTTCTCCCTCCCTCTCTTCCTTTTTTTTAAATAACCCATGGCTAAATCTGCGCTCCATCTGGAGTTTTCACTTTCCTGGGATCCCTAAGCAGCCGGAGTTGAAACGGGTCAGGCTGAGGTAGCCAATCCTGTTAGTTTCGGCAGAAAAATAATCGGAAAATCTCTGGGTTTGAAATGAAAACCTGGTATTGTGGGGTGAAACTTCAGCCTGGGGGTAAGGCACATTCATTTCCTGGGGACTCCACAGGAGCCTGCTGGTCTCCTTAGCCCCCTGCCAACTCTCACACAAAGCCTTGCGGAACAACCCTGCGAAAAATGTCGCAGCGGAAAATACCTCCAGTTCCCCTGCCCATCGCCACGTTGGACACTCCGGCCCCGCCCCCAATGGGAGCGCCGGACCAATGGAAGCCGAGTTCGGCTGGCGAATCACGCAGCGCTGGCCAATCGCGAACGGCCACGACCCTAGAAAGGCTGCGTGCGGCGGAGCTGGCACCGGGCGGTGGTGGCGGCGGGGACCGCTGGCGTAGTCGAGTCTCTGGCCATGGTGGTGGTGGCAGCGGCGCCGAGCCCGGCCTCTGGGGCCCCCAAAGTACTGCTTCTTTCCGGCCAGCCCGCCGCCGCTGCCGCCGGAGTCCCCGCCGCCGGAGCCCTGCCGCTTATGGTGCCGGGCCAGAGAGGGGCCAGTCCTGAGGCGGCGAGTGGGGGGCCGCCCCAGGCGCGCAAGCGACAGCGCCTGACGCACCTGAGCCCCGAGGAGAAGGCGCTGAGGAGGTGGGCGAGGGCCCGGTGCCGGGGTCCGGGCTGGGGCCGGCGAGGTGCGGGGCGGAAGGGCGGGACCGCCGAATCCGCCGCGCTGGCTGCGGTCCAGGGCCGCACGAGCCGGCTTGCTGTATTTTCCTGGTCTTAATGGGAGAAACCGAGTCCGAGATGTGGGCACCTGCACTGTGCGACCCCGCGGGCGTCCCGCAGGCCCTCTGGATTCGGGCTGTGACATGAAGTAGACTGTCCTGTTCTAGGTTGGCCTGCTTTTTTGGAGGGTCGCAAAGCCGGAAGGACAGAGCTGTTGAGAGCTGGGAGCCCTGTAAGGCTTAGTAGCGAACCTGTGTCCTTAAATTGTACCTGCGTACAGTATACTTAGCACCAGTCTTTCTGATCGCTGTGCTTTTTGTGCTGAATAATGTCCGCCAGAGGACCAGGGCGAGCCATCAGCCCTTGCAGCCTGACTTGGGTTAGGGGAGGGAGGGCTTGAGTCACGGCAGACGCCACGGCTAGATTTAATCAGCCCACGTTGTGTCATGTTTGAGGGAAAAGGATCAGGAAACAGCGGGGGAGGAGGAAAGATCCATATGACGCAAGATGAACAGGGTTTCTGGTCGGGATGAGGCGGAGGTGGGTGACGCCGTATGGGGGAGAATACAGCAACTCATCAAGCTAGACTGACAGCGGCTGTTATTTTTTGTTTGGTTTTATGGAGGGGAGGAACGTGAAGTGCATTTTATCATTGCTTTGCCTTGTGCTGTGAATTAAAATGAAAGCACCAACTGGCCAAGTTTTTAAGTGAAGGTGTAAATAAGATTTGAGATGACTCTATGGTTATGCCTCTTCTCTTAGGAAACTGAAAAACAGAGTAGCAGCTCAGACCGCCAGAGATAGAAAGAAAGCTCGGATGAGTGAGCTGGAACAACAAGTGGTGGATTTGGAAGAAGAGGTAAAATTACTTCAAGACAAACTCTTGCCTTTTAGAACCCCTTTTGGCAAATGTTCTGGTATTAGCAGCCCGCCCCAAGTTGTTTCAACCCCTTTTTGAGTACAACTGAATGTCAGGGTTTAGGCTACATGTAGATAAAAAGTGATGGAAAAATACAGTAAATGTTTAAAGTTTTAAAAAATATTATGGAAGACACATTGCCACTAATCTCCCTCAGAATGCTTCCTTTGAACATGCTTCGCCCACTGTGTCAGCCGCTGTCTTGGAAGAGGTCTGGAAGTCTTCTAAGTAAATGGGCATTGGAGGGGAAGGTGGCAATGTGTCTTTCACTGTAATAAAATTTTAAATTCAAACATGCACTGTATTTTTGATTGCTGTGGTGAACTTTTTGATACTGAGAGTGGAAGTGACTGACCCTGGCATTTGTACTTGATCTGTTACAGGGTTTAACGTGGACAGATAGGAAATCATGGTTTAAACTTTTGAGTTCCTGCCCATGTGGACAACAGTTCACTCAAGTTCCCCTTCTCTGGTATCTAATCTTAAGTTGCTTCCTATCTCACATCTTTAATACCCAAGGATTATTTATATTGGTTTTTTGAACATATGAATCATTAGATGGTTCCTGTAAGAAATGAGTCATTTTAGCAGCAATTAAAAAAAAATACAGCTCACTACTGTTACTTTTGTTATTACATGTCAGTTCAAGATATTTTAAAGTATCATACCTACATCAGAGCCCCACAGGTCGCCCTTTACTAATGTCTCTATGAGTAGTTGGAGGCATTGTGTCATTTTTGATACCATGAAATAGAACTTCTGAAGTAACTTTTTATTTTCTTTTCATAACTATGATCTAGCCTTCTAAAACTCACTATGAACAAGTGCCTATAGATTTTCCCAGAAGTCCAAGGAGGAAAAAAATAGTAATAAAACTTTCTCAAGGTAGATCCCTAACAGAAAGAATTAATGTTTTAATAGTCTCTTACAAACTTTTCCAGAATCAAAAACTTCTGCTAGAAAATCAGCTTTTACGAGAGAAAACTCATGGCCTTGTAATTGAGAACCAGGAATTAAGACTGCGCTTGGGGATGGATGCCCTAGTTACTGAAGAGGAGGCGGAGGCAGAGTCAGAAGCACAGGCCAAGGTAAATCATTTTGATTTGGTGTCATATTTGAGAACTGGTTCCAAGTGGCATGATCCAGATTGTTTGCTTACTGGGCCTCTGATCAAAAGCATTTTTGTGATTTTCTTAGTTTTATGATACTTCATGCAGACAGGGTATTCTCTTCAGTAACTTTTTCAAGTGTGTAGGGAATAGTACTAAGACCTAAGTTACATAGCTCTCAGAACAAGTACTAACAGATACTAATAGCTAGTGAGATGAACCATGCAAGCATCAAGGAGTGCCAGTCAAATAAGACTTTTGAGTGCTAAAAAAGCTTATAGTCTTTTTTTTTTTTTTTTTTACCAGGTACAGTGGTACATGACTGTAATCCCAGCACTTGGGAGGGTGAAGCAACAAGATAGCTGTGGGTTTGACCAGTCTTAGCTGCATAGTGAGTTCAAGGCCAGTTTGAATACACAGCAAGCCCGTGTCTCTCCTTGTCTCTAGCTATAGATTTTGCTGAATATGAATGAAGAATCTCTGTGACAATAACTATGTAATAAGAGAAGAATGAAATACAGATTTTAATTTGTGGATAATGGCAAGTCCAATGCTTAAGTGATCTGAAATAGGCAACATAACAGTTTTACACAGTGAAGGTACTATTCAGAAACACTTTTAAAGAATGACTATTCAAAGATTCTAGGATTTAGCATAATACAGTATACTTATAATCCCAGGTACTCATATGGTTGAGGAAGGAGGACTGTAAGTTCCAACTCAGCCTGGGCAACTTAGACCCTGTCTCAAAATAAAATTTTAAAAAGGGATGGGGAATGTAGCTCATTGTGAAGGCCCTGGGTTCACTCTCCAGCAAGGAATGGGGCAGGTGAAGAGAGACTAATTATCAATATGCCTGAGTATGTGAAAAATGTTTAAAAATGTTTCAGTGCACAGAAAATGAAATGAAAAATCCTTGCTTGCTTTTTCTCATTCCTTGAGGAGGACTGAAGCAAACAAGAGTAGCAAGGGAAAGATTTCAGCTCTGAAGAACAATTTTAGTTTTTTTTTGGTACTGGGAATTGAGTAAATACCACCTCAGGCTTGCCAGGCAAGCGCTTACGTTGCTGCGCTGTATCCCCGACCTAATTTTAACTTTCTTAAGAGCTGAGAATCACAGCTGCCTAGTGAGCATTTTCTTGGAGACTTGTGGTTGCTTATTCACTTCGGTTTTCTCTCAGGGGAGTGGAGTGAGGCTGGTGGCCGGGTCTGCTGAGTCCGCAGCACTCAGACTACGTGCACCTCTGCAGCAGGTGCAGGCCCAGTTGTCACCCCTCCAGAACACGTCCCCGTGGATTCTGATGGCATTGACTCTTCAGACTCTGAGGTAGGAATCATTCTGTGTTTAATGAAGCACTGTATAACTGGTTTGTTCCATTTATTTTGTATCGGACATGTCCAATCATAAGAGAAGCTAGTTTTTTTTTATTTTTAAGTAGGGTTAGAGGTTAACATCAACCACTTTGTCCTTCCTTATTACTTTACAATGTGGAGATAAATGGGTCTGGTGGTCTTGCGTTATCTTATAGCCTAACAACTGGTTTACATCATGAACCTATTACTAAGAATTTCTCAGTAGACTCTCATGTGCATTCTAATAGTTGTATTGTTTCATTTTTGCCTCTTGCAGTCTGATATCCTGTTGGGCATTCTGGACAACTTGGACCCAGTCATGTTCTTCAAATGTCCTTCCCCAGAACCTACCAGGCTGGAAGAGCTCCCAGAGGTCTACCCAGAACCTAGTTCCTTACCAGCCTCCCTTTCTCTTTCAATGGGGACGTCATCAGCCAAGCTGGAAGCCATTAATGAACTAATTCGTTTTGACCACGTATATACTAAGCCTCTAGTCTTAGAGATACCCTCTGAGACAGGGAACCAATCTAATGTGGTAGTGAAAATTGAGGAAGCACCCCTCAGCCCCTCAGAGAATGACCACCCTGAATTCATTGTCTCGGTGAAGGAAGAACCTGTAGAAGATGACTTCATTCCAGAGCTAGGTATCTCAAACCTGCTTTCCTCCAGCCACTGCCTGAAGCCATCTTCCTGCCTGCTGGATGCTTATAGTGACTGTGGATATGAGGGCTCTCCTTCCCCCTTCAGTGACATGTCCTCTCCGCTTAGTATAGATCATTCTTGGGAGGACACTTTTGCCAATGAACTTTTCCCCCAGCTGATTAGTGTCTAAGGAATAATCCAATACTGTTGCTGTTTTTCTTGATTATTACACACTGGGAGGTTAGCAAAGAATGCTTCCTGTGCACTTCACTCAAAAAACCAAAGTAGAGGGTGTACAGTTTGAGTGTTTCTCTAAAGTATTTACTCAAACCTCATGGATGACTTCAAGTATTGTCTTTTGACATCTAGCAGTCTAGAGGTATCTCAATATATTACAATAACTCAGAACTACAGCTTTTTAGACTGTACTTCTGTCTCAAAAGTGGTAGTTTTCCTGACAATATTTACATAGACTCACCTGACATTTGTCAGAAAGTAAACATAGAATAGCTCTTTATTATTTCTCTTTCCTCTTGCTGGCATCCCAGGATTGCCTCCAATTTTAGGCCCTTTAGTTTGCTTCTGCAAGCAAACCACTTGAGGCACCTTTTCCCTCATCTACATTTCAAGTGAGGATTAAGAATTTTTCATAAAGGTATGGAAAATTACTATGTAAATGCTTTACAGAATTCTTTTTCTGCTAGTGAATCTTCTGAGAGGTGCTTTCTCCATTTATTTAAAACTACCCATGGAATTAAAAAAGTGCAATGCAACATCCTTGTTTTTTTTACTCTTATAGGGCTGTAAGTGATTTTTTTCTCACTAGATGTTTTACCATTTGCTGTGGTAGTAATTTATCCAGCCAAAATGAGCATGGCACTTTAAAAGTAACTGAGGGCTTTTCCACCTTAATTACTGCCTGTATCAATTCCTGGTTGCCAAAGCTCTATAATCCACAATTTGAGCAGTCACTCTGGTTCTGAAACAGTGTTTTTACCCTAATTTACCAGTACCATGCTAAGTAGCAGAAGTAGAGCCCTAACTATTGTTCTGTTCTATCTTGTCTGATGACACTGAGAATTAAACACAAGTTCTACTGCAGAGCACCATCCCCACCCAGCCTATTTAAAAGCCAGGCAGGCTTCCAACTTGTGATCCTCCTGCTTCAGCCTAATGAGCAGTTGGGATTACAGGTAAGAGTCTTGCCATTATACAAATTTAAGAATTTTTCTAGATTCAAACTCTGGTTTCTGGTACTGTTAAACTAGGTAATCCTGGGGGGACAAATCACTTCCTCAACTGTAAAGAGGAATAACTATCTCTGAGGCTTGTGAACAATCAAAAAGATGGTGCTTTATAAGCACTTCATATGCCAGGTGTGGTGGCACATACCTGTCCTCTCAGCACTTGGGAGGCTGAAGCTGAGGGCTGTAAGGCCAGCCTGAATGAATTGCACAGCTGACCCTATCTCAAAGAACAACAACAAAACACTTCATATGTGCCGGGTACCATATTAAAAACCCTTGGAAGTCAGGCTTTAATCTCTTACAGAATTGTTTCTACGTAATATTTTTTCCTCCTAAGAATAAATCTGTTTAGGAGAAAAGTTACAGACATGTTAACACCCAAACTATAGGAACATGATAATACGGTTCATTTTGGATTTTTTGGAATGGTCTTACAAAATAGTAACTGACTTTATTTATAGAAATTTATTTTACTTAGGAGATGAAATCATTCTATGCCCAGTTAGCATTTCAATGATACATACTTACAAAGAGGTTAAGGTGGGTGAAAACATAAGTGGAGGAAGGGATTCGAGAATTCTAAGCATTGAGGTAAAAGCAGACCACAGCTGCAGACAAATACAGGGGAGCATGTTGGGTGTGGTCTCTGAAGTTTGTCCACAAGCATACTTGCAGGCAACTTGGGCTAAAAGCTTATTATGAAAGCTAGAGCCCAATCTTCAGAGCTCAGCTACATAAGCTTTCTTGGGTTGAACTTTTCTGTATTATAAATGTCAGGACTGCCTCTAGTTGTCCTCATGATTGAAAACTACTTTGCCTGATTCACTGAAAACTTTAGAGCCAAAAGTCTTATTTTGGGATTATACAGACAGATGTACTTAAGAGACACATTTTTTGGTGTCTACTAGCACAAGCATCTGGACGTTGAGGCTTAACCATTTACATTCAATGACATCACATGAAAGAGACAGCTGTACCAACAGGCCAGGCTATATATAACTTAAGGGAGATGAGGGTTTTCACTTCCTGCACAGATGGGTGAAAAATACTAAGCACTGTGTTCAGCCTTGACAAAACACCTGATATTCAAGGACATTTTCATACTGAGACACAAAACTGAACTGTTATAACTTAAAGATCTTTTCATAAAACCAAAGCAATCTCCATCAAATTAAAAGACTGTTCTATAATTGAGATTAAAGATGGCAGTGACCATGCAGGCCATTTTTCTGGATTTCATAACATAACAATCTGTCTCTTTGCTTTTGTACTAGATGTGCTCCTGGGGCCAAGACAAAGCAATGGTAGGCAGAAGGTAATACTGCCTCCTCTAGAAGTATTTTAAAGTATCAATATTCTAGCTTCCTAAGAATTTAACCTTTACCCTTATGACTTAGGAAGTTCATCAAGTGATAGGAAGACTGGCTTACCCCCCGCAAACATGTTGAAAGTCAGTATGTTTTTTTTGAAGTGGGGGCTTAGTACTAAGGATTTTTTTTTCTCTCTTTTGGTCTTGCTATGTAGTTCAGGCTGGCCTTGAGCTCACTTTGTAGCCCAGGCTGGTCTTGAACTTGCCACGATCCTCCTGCTTCAGCCTCCCGAGTGCTAGGATTACAGATGTGCACCACCACGCCCACCTAGTACTAAGGATTTAACTAAGGGCTTTTGCACTTAAGCTACGTACCACCCCCCCCTTTAAACATTGGTACAGGATCTTACTAAATTGCCCAGACTGGGCTCAAACTTGTGATCGTCTTGCCTCAACCTTCCCAGTGCTGGGATTACAAATGCATACCACCACACCTAACTGAACACTGCATTTTAACTGTTTCCACTTCATTTCTAAAATGCCATGGGCCAGATATGGTGGCACATGCCTATAATTCCAGCATTGGGGAGGCCAGAGCAGGAGTATCTCTTGAGTTCAAGGCCAGCCTAGGTTATATAGTGAGAACCTGTTGCAAAACCAAAAAATGCTACTGGTAATGTGAAGAACTAGGGAAGGTACACAGCTAAAATGTTTCAATAAAAGTGACACATAAAATGGTTTTCTCAAGCTTATTAATGTTACACAGCCTGAACCACACTCTATTACTTTAATGAAATTCTAAATGACAATATCTCAAACGTTGCTACAAGAAGACCCCGTAAAACTAACTTATTCAAGTGTGAAGAACACTGGACCTGGTAAATTGGATTAGAATACTAAAATTATCACTATCCACTCAGACTTTAATTTTCAAACCTGTAAACTCAGTAACTTTTAGCTGTAGATTTTCAGTTTTTGGTTAAAAAAAGGTACTCTGGTTTCTGCACCTAACCCTAAGATAACACCCTGTCTTACAACTTAGAATCCACATTTATCAAAGAATGCTTGTAAATATTGCAAGCAGTACTGCCACCCAGTGACCTATCAACTCTTCAGATAAGGGGGGGGGGAAGAGAAGTGAGTATTAACAGAATTTTCTTATTCTCCATTTTAAAGGCCCCAAATTATTCTATGCAAACCTTATAAACTATTTTCAATTCCACATTTGAACATTTTTATAGATTCCATCATGACTGACATCTGAACACTGACAGCAGTGAACTGCTCTCAATGGAAACCACTCAACAATCTTTAGATCTGTTTCATTTAAGTACAGGAATAAAAATACTTCCGAAAGTCCAAAACACTTAAATTTTATTGAAAAATGATAAAATACAGAAACACCAGATTCTCATTTCAAAGTAAAATTGATAGCATCTCCCAGGACTTTGCTACCACTGCACCCATTCTTGTCACTATTACAAAAAAAGTTCCAAATCCAAAATAATAAATGGATCTGCTGGTAAACGTTTTTCTCATAGTTCTAAGCCCTACCCTAATTATTTTTCTAAATTTTACTTTTGTGCCTTTACAATGATGGGTAGCATTTTAAAAAAATGGTATTTGCAAGAACTGGACTTACTTTTCTCATATTAATTAGAACCCCCCCCCAAAAAATCACACACACCCTACTCAAACTCAAATACACATTTGTTCATTAAAGCTCACCTGCTTAGGCAATTTTTTCTCTTCACACATTAGTATATTAAGCCAATGTTTGATCCATGCTGCAAAAACTGTACAAAATGAAAAGACCTGTTAATTCCCTGGGGAAACCTTAATGCAAAAACAAAAGCCTTATGACACAATTTTTAAAAAAAAGACATTAGGACTGTGGAGATGGCTCAGATGAATAAGCACCACAAGGATGAAGAAGAAAATTTTTGTATAAGCATATGCCAGAAGGTAATAGTTCAAAAAGGAGCATTAAACATTCACTTTCCTGCAGAAATAATGATCTTGTCAGATAATCCCTGAAACAAGTGGGGGATTTTGGATTGTAATAAACAGACTCCTAATTCTGCCCTTTATCCACTGTATCACAGTCTTGTTTTAGGACACTTTTTATAATACAGACCTTGGATCAAAGGCCAACAATTTCTACAGAAGACAAGCTTAGTGTGCTACGGGTCTGTCTTTGGAAAGCTGCCATCTCCCTTTCCTCCATGACAATCGGACTAAATCCAAACTCTAGGCAGTCCTTTCATGTTTTTGAGCTGTACTAAAACTTTTTAGCACAAAGACTTCTTTAAGGCTACAAACTTTACAAGTTGGTCCCTTTAACCAATGACCTCAAGGCAGTTTTTCAAATGGCATGAATCAAACACCTGCACATTTCAACAGAATACAGTTTACATTCATCTCTTAAGTCTGAGATTAAGAAACTATTAGCTGGCTTCCAACTGGATTCAATACTGGTTTAAAGTTTGAATAATTTTATTGTGTAGACATTAAATATTTTGTTTAAATATTAAACATTAAATCTTTTCCTGACTATCCAGACAGAAACGGAAAAAGCTGAAACAATAGGCAAGAGAAGAAACAGTCCAATTAACAGACGTGTGACTTCTATAGCATCTGTAACAAGGGGAGGGATTTCAACATGGGTTTCAAAATTGCCCGAAAGCTGGCTGTCCAGATATTCACCTCTACTTGGCATAAACCATTTTATTTTCCAACAAAAGGTATCTGACTCCTACAAAGGAAGAAGAAACCCAGAAAAAAACTGGGGTGGCCTCCTGTTGTATGATGAAAGGGCCAATATTGTATCACACTTATTTAATAATATACTGGATGTTCTGTAGCGATAAAAGAACTGTCACTCCACCTTGTACTATGAGTCCTTGACACATAGAAGATCTCTTCCTGAGAAATTAAAAAAATTTAATCCCAGTTATTCCCAAGATACCTTGAGCCTGGTTTAAGTATTGAAAAGATAGAAAGTCCTCCTAGTAAGAAGCTATTCTTTACTGATTTTCAGGCTTACGGCACAATAGTGTAAGCACCAGACAAATTGGCTATTCCAGTAATCTCAATGTCATTTGCCTTATATTCTCAGTTAATCATTTGGTCAAATTAACATTTAAAAACAACTTGCTAACACAGGTACAGGTGTTATAAATGTTGGATTTTGCTGATATAGCAATTTCTTAAGATTATTTAAGGATGCTTCTCCCACAGGCAGTGTGCAGGTGGGTTACCTCACAATCTTTATACTAGCACTCAAAATTAAGCTGTAAACATTAATGAAAAACCAGGCTTATCAATTATGGTAGGGACACCAACGAGCAACAGTAGCACAAGGCAAAAAAGCCTTGAAGAAACCTCCTTTGTATTTTCATTGCATTTCTGAGGACAGCCACAATGCTACTGGCTATTTTATCAATATGGCTATTTTGAACTGGTAATACTTAAGTTTCAGGCCCTCAGTTAAAATTTCTTAGAAAGAGGCTTATGCTACTGCTTTCTTGCCTTCTCCTTCCCAATCACAGTCACCACTATAAACAGGTCAGTCTTAAGGTGTGACTCACAGGGTATACTGGTAGTTAAGAGCATCCTTCTTTCTTAATCATTTTTTTCATCTAAAGAGTGTTCTCCACATTTATGAATGGCTAACCTAAAATTCCTTTAAGAAACCTGCTAGAAAACTGCTTTTCCTTTGAGACAAGCTTTCATGGCAAACAGCTGACTTCAACATATGGCAACCCAACATGGGAGTCCCACTCCAAATCACAGGTGGATACATTATGACACCCGTTTCAGAAAACTTTCCAGTGCCTACACTATGCATGTAGGCTCATTACTAAACATGACAGCCTTTTAAATTTTGACAAATTGTAGTACAGAAACTGATTTCTAGAGTTCCATCTCTTCTTCTGTGTTAGCAGCTGTGTCCAAACTATTGTAAAGAGGCATCCCTGTTTGTGGAGGTTCCAAGTACAGTTCAGTTCTCTGTGGGAAGGCAGTGCCAGCAGCTGCTTGCTTACTTTGGCTTTCTCCCATGAAGTTTTTAGTATTAGATGATGGCTTTGGCTTATCAGAAAGGAGTTCAGGGAGAGGTTTCCAGAGCACAAGCTCCATGGAAGGACGGCTCCTAGGGGACAAAATACAGATTTTTATCAAGTAATTTAGGGCAGAAAAAGAAAAACTCTAGAGCTGGGTATGGTGGCATATGCCTGTAATCCCAGCACTCTGGGAGACTGAGGCAGGAAGACTGCCTTGAGTTCAAGCCTAGGCTGGGCTACATAAGGGAGTTCAAGGCCAGCCTGCACTACATAGTGAGACCCTATCTCCAAACAAACAAACAAACAAACAAACCCCCAAACCAACAAAAACAAAACTCTATAAAGAAAAGCTAATGTTTGTTTCTAATATCTTACAACTAAAAACAAATGGCACCTAAACGTGAGATTTAGAAAAATCCACATGGATTTTTGCAATGCCAGATACTGTAGTGAACCCAGGACACTTGCAATGAACTGTATACCTAGCCTTTTATTATTTTGAGACAGGATCTTAGTAAGTTGCAGTGTTGGTCTAAAATCTTTGCTTCTCTTGTCTCAGCCTTCCAAAGTGCTAGACTCACAGGCATATGCCACTATACTAGGCTCCAAATTGATCTTTAAAAAGGCCAGTCAGGCTAGGTATGGTGGTACATGCTTGTAATCCCAGCACTCAGGAAGGAGCCTGAGGCAAGAGGATAACCATGAGTTTGAGGGCAGCCTACAGTACATAGTGAATTCAAGACCAGCCTGAGTTACATTGCCAGACCCTGTCCCAAAACTCAAAACAAAAAGATCACTCAAATATGTAAAATTTATTTCATAGTTCTATATCTTTTCTTCCCCCCAGTGCTAGGGATTGAATCTAGGACATTACAAATGCTATAACTGCTCTGCCACTTGTACTAATATTCTAATCAGAAGTAATATAAATGCCCCATATTCTAGAGCCCTTGATTTAACTTAATGTGAAAACTTCTTTAATTAGCGCATGTGGGAAGCTATTATCTTTCCCTTTTTCAGTGCTGGGGATTGAACCTAGGGCCTCATGTGTGGTGGCCAAGCATACTACCGCTGAGCTATACCCTTAATCCTCCTCAGCCCTGTGGGTGACCTACACTAAATCACTAGAAATGAAACATAAAACATATAAAAATATCCTAAATGCTTTCTGCTTAATAAAGTTATGACTTTACACACATGTAATCATATACTCTCCCTACACCATGGTACTAAAAGTTTCTGAAATCTAAAGGCAAGTAAAGCAAAAATAAAACACAATAAAGAATACCCTCCAAGGCTAGAGGCTGGAAAACTACCAAGAGTAGCAAGTGCTATGTTTTAAAAGCTTGAGGGCAACATGACCTGGTAATTTTGCCTGTGCTATTTCCCACCCTTAGGGCTGGGTAGTTAATTATAAACTCAAGCTAGAGCACTAATACAAACTTCCATGATCTAACACCAGAAACAGTTGGATCACTAGCACAAATTACTTCCACTGTGTCTGAATGTAATAATGCCCTATCTCTTTGCATCACTGGATTGGTGTCCTAAGAGACTTTTTAGATATCTGAAACTTACCCTCATTGAATACCAAGGTTATCCAAAATCTTTTCTAGGCAATACCTAAATGGCACTGAAGCATTTACCTATTATTTATGCAACAGACAATGATAACTTGAGATTTTTTAGGCTCAGAGACTATAAGATTAGAGTTAATCATTAGTTCTTATACTAATGAGCCCCAAGTCACTTTGTTTTTTAGGTTCTTTGTATTTGCTTCCCAGTTTTAAGCCCAGCGTGGTGGCTTACACCTGTAATCCCAGCACTCACCTGTAATCCCAGCACTTAGGAGGCTGAGGCAGGAGGATCCTTACGAGTTCGAGACCAGCCTGGACTACAAAGTGAGCTCAAGACCAGCCTGAACCACATTGCGAGACCCTACCTCAAAAAGACCAAAAAAAGGGCTGGCGACATAGCTCAGCAGCATATGCACCTGCCTGGCAAGCGTAACATCCTGAGTTTGATTCCTGGTATTGAGAAGAAAACAACAACAAAAAACAGTAACAACAACAAAAAAAGCAAACCAAACTCCAGTTTTCTCCCTTACCCTCTCACTACAGTCAGTATTCCCTACCAAAAGTCTGTCTTGCTTTCATTTGCCATTTTTATTTCTACTCTGATCGTCCAGGAAATCAGGTGACTGAGTTCATTAAATGATGTTTCAAATTAAGAACAAAAGAGCTCTCCTAAAGCCCGAGTCACTAACCTATGAGCCAAGAATACGAGTTTGGGTTTTTGGCTTTTGTTGTAACTATCGTTAGGACATTTACTTTGTTTCCTTTTTTTAGGCGGGGTCTCACTATGCAATTCAGGCTGCCTTGCACTCACTATGCAGCCCATGCTGGCCTTGAACTCCAATGGTCCTTCTGCCTTTGCTTCCCGAGCGCTGGGATTACAGGAATAAGCCAGCATGTCTAGCTGTTTCCTTGGTCTTAATGGCGCTTCTGGATAATGGAGAGAAGCAGATAAATTAAAGGTTTCAAGATGTGGTTCCTGCTGAGCATGATGGTACATGCCTATAATTCCAGCACTCGGCAGGCTGAGGCAGGGGGATCGCCACGAGTTTAAGGCCAACCTGGGCAACAGAACTACCCAGAGAGACATCTCAAAAAAAAAAACTGTGGTTCTTCTACTCTCAAGAGGTCCACTTGCCAGTCCTCTTTTTCCTAACCGTTAAACTGGACTGCATTTTAGTACCTCAAAAGAACCTGAGAATAAGTAGGCAAGGCTGCCATCCTGTGTACGAAAAATTCCTATTCACCCAGCATTTTGTTCACTCTCCAAGAACTAAGAAGCAGCCTGCTTCAACCTTGGCCAAATACAAAATCTATTGACTGAGCTTTCCACTTGCCTGGTGATAAGGAGGTGAAGAGCTGACCAAGACAAGATGGCTGATGGTTAAAGTTACTGGGGTTTCCCTCCAAGATGATAACTGCATGGAAACATGGTGAGAAAACTTACATAGATTCAATCATCTTCTTTGTAAAGACTTCATCAAATTCCTGCTTCAAACCTGTTTTCATAGTATCAGAAAGGACAAGGCTGGGGAGATGGTTAACATTTCTGTCAGCTTCAACTTCTTCATCTTCATCAATTATCCTAAAGGCAGCAGATGCAAAGGGAAAAAATATTTAGTCAAACTATTATATATTCTTCTAGTAAATGGACAAAACTATGAAACTTGATAAAAGTAACAGGTGCTTAATACCAAAACAACAAATGAAGCTACACCTCACAGGAAAACAATCATCAAATGAAGTTAATCTTTTCACTTGGGGGAAAAAAGTATTCACAGATGAGTTGTTCAATGTTTCATTTAATAAACAAGTTTTTCTGCCAGGTGTGATGATGCGTGCTTATAATCCCAGCACTCAGGAGGCTGAGGCAGAGGACTGCTGCCAGTTCAAGGCCAGCCAGGGCTACATAGTGAGTTCAAGGCCATCTTGCACTACAAAGCAAGCATCTGTTTAAAAAAATCCAAAAAACGAAAAAAAATTTTAAAGCTGCGTGTGGTGGTACAGGTCTATAATCTCACCACTCTTGTAAGCTGAGATAGGAGGGTTAAAAGTATAAGACCTACCCAGGCAACTTTGTGAGACCCTGTCTCAAAATTCAAAAGGGCTTGTCATGTAGTTCAGTTTGAAAGCCCTGGGTTCAATATCCAGCACAAAAAGCCAAAACAAAACCAACGAAACAACAGAATCAAACTTGAAAAATGTGTAATAGAGAACTATCTCATAAGCCAAAATTATTATTCATAGATACTAAGTAAAAATGTTTAGTACAATTAGTTCTAAGAGAATTCACTTTAAAGAGGAAGAGCAGCAAGACAGATACGTGTGCTGTCCACCTACCTGTCCTCAATCTCCTGTAGCCTCCTTCGGGCAACTTCACACTGTGGTTCTCCAGTTGTCTGATCCATCTCTTCACAAATAGCATCTAACATGCCAGGTACAGGAAGCCCACTAGCACATGGATTTACTCTGCGACCTTCTACATCCTGATGTGTACAAAGAATCCAGTCATTAGGACCAATACAGAGCTCTGCTTCAGTCAGTCTTTTCTTTCTTACTGGACAACTGGAAAAATAGAGAAAAGAAGGAAATTCAATGAAAATATCCATCAATACCAAATTAAATGTATATCATCTTTATCTCTAATCAAATTCTTCTGTTTTGCTTCTTGAGACAGGGTCTCACTGTAGTCTAGGGTGGGCCTGAACTCACTATGTAGCTCAGGTTGGCCCAAACTTGAAGCAACTCTCCTGCCTCAGCCTCCCATGTGCCAGGATTACAAGGGTGTGTCACTGTATCTGACTCTCTAATCAAATTCTTATGTTTAGTGCCTCATACTTACAATCCCAATTCCTTGGGAGCCTGAGGCACAAGGATTACAAGTTTAATGCCAGACTGGGCAACTTAGCAAGATATAGCCTCAAAAAAAATTTTTTTTAAAGGGTCTGGGAAGGGTTCAATGAGAGAACATTTGCTCAGGATGTGTGCAACCCTGGGTTCTATTTTTTTTTTGGTGGTACCAGGGATTGAACTCAGGACCTTACGCTTGCCAGGCAGGTGCTTGAGCCAATGAGCTATATCCCCAGCCCAACCCTGGGTTCTATTAAAAACAACAACAACAACAAAAAACAACCCTAAACTTTAACTTTTTTTTTTTTAAAGTTTATTTGAAAAAGTAAAAGTGAACCGTGAAGGAAAAGCTGGCCCTGCAGACTGCACTTGGTCTGTGTAGAAGAAAATGCAAGACAAAAGTGCACTCTGGAGGACACAGGTAGGCTGTTGTGAGGCTATCCTGAGGAAAGCCATGATAGCTGGTCTTAGCTTTTTTGTGTGTGAAACAGGGCATAGTATGCTTGTCACTCTCACAGATTCCGAGACCTTTTTTTCTACTCTTTATCAACTTAGGCAGCACCTACAAAGATTTTACCTTTTTAGCTGGGCATGGTGGCACACATCTGTAATCTCAGCACTTGGAAGGCTGAGGCAGGAGGATCACTGTGAGTTCAAGGCAAGCATGGGCTACATAATGAGTGCAAGGCCAGCCTGAACAACATAGTGAGACCCTGTCTCAAAACACAAAACAAGACTTTACCATTATAGGATATAAATATTCAAGATGGAACTTAACCTACAAATGACAATGCATTGTCAGCTGTATTTTGTCACATCAGAGGTACTTTCCTCACATACATGGGAATGTGGTCTGGCAGACATCCTATATTCCCTTAGAGCAAAAATGTATGCCTTATCAGGTATGTTTCACATACTGTAAGTACAGGTGATATCATGATTTCTTACCCCTCATGTCAGTTGCTGTCATTTGGCTTTCAGCCCCTGAACAGTAACAGGGTTCACTCTTACTCTATACATATCTCTACTTCCTGGGAAAATATTTAGAATCCTTAGAATTAACCAAACAGAATTAATCAAATACAACTTTTGGGTTTTTTTTTGCTTTGCACTTACTATGTAGTCCAGGCTAGCCTCAAACTCATGGCAATTCTCCCGTTAGACTCCTGAATGCTGGAATTACAGGCATGTGACATCATGCCCAGCCAAAGTACAACTTTTTGATGAATGTGATGATTACATGTATCTAAAATATACCAATAAAATCTAACTTAAAAAAAATACAACTTCCTTCCTTGTTTTCAGACAGGGCCTTCCTATGTACCCCAGGCTGGCCTCCTGAGTGCTGGGGAACAGATGCCTGGCTTCCCACTTTTTGGGAGTGCCATGTGGGAGACAACCACCCCGCTTTCTCCTGGGAAACAAAGCCCTTGCCACAACCTGCTGCTGACCTCTCCCTCACCCTACTTGTTATGTAGAGCTGGCTATATTGAAACAAATGCTCTGGGTAGTAAAGGTGCCAGCCTTGCATACATCAAAACTATTAGTGCATTGCTAATTACAGGCCTTGTGTCTGATATGCTAAAAAGTTTCTTTTCCCTATGCACTCTGCCTCCACCATCACCCACCTCCTGATTGATAGCACTAAAAGCCATGAGGTTTTGGAGACGAAGTTTTTGTTCCACAGAGAACACTGGGTCATACCAGAGCTCCTCAACTGCAAAACGTTTTTTGTCTTTATTTTGCAACCTTGTGCCATACTGCCAGGTGGGTTAGACTGATACCCTCATCAGGGGTTTTGGTAGTGCCAGAGATTGAACCCAGGGCCTGTGCATGCTAGGCAAGTACTCTACCACCAAGCTACACATCAGGCCCCTTCAGCCATGTTCTTTTATAGCTTTGGAAAAAAAAAAAAAAGGACCTCAAAAAGTTAAACTGACCTCTCCAAAGTCACATAGTAAAGTACTGAACTGCACATTGGGGACCAGGCCCCAGAGCCCATAGGTCTCTTTTCTATGCTATTTTCACTAAACCCTCCTGCCTTTTTAAATATTCAACTGTTCAAGCGCCTACCATAAACTGGTATCAACAAGTACTACAACCTGCCCAGTGTTTTAGCTGGAAGTTGTCTCAGGCCTGTGAAACAGATAACTAGCCCTATTCTTTTTAAGCATTTAAACCAAAAGTACTTTTTGGCCTGAGCATTAGCAAGAGTAATCTTAAGACCAGAATATACTTCTGTAACCAAAAATAAAAAAAAATCATTAATGGTTGCAACAGCTTCTGATTTGCTAAACCTAGGGTCAGAGGAAGCAGGATGTATTTTACAAGGGGAAATTTCTACTTCACGTTATGATTGTGGAAATTAGGGCTGAGTGTTGTGGTGCATGTCTGTAATCCCAGTGCTTGGGAGGCTGAGGCAGGAGGATCGTTGCCATTTTGAGACCAGCCTGGGCTACAAAGTGAGCTCAAAGGCTGGCCTGAATTGCATAGTGAGACCCTGTCTCAAAAAGACAAAACAAACAAACAAACAAACAAAAAAAACCTGTAAAAGATTGTGGAAATTAACATTCAAATTCTTGGCATTATAAAATGTCACAGGTAATAACAGCTTCTTAATTGTACAATTTAAAAAATCAGAATGTATTATTATATGTTTTGCAAATATTAGGAATGTCTATGCCACATGTGGTGGTGCCCTCCTATAATCCCAGCATGTGAGAGGCAGAGGCAGGAGGATCACCATGAGTTCGAGGTCAGCCTGGGCTCCAAAGTGAGCCCCTCTCTCTAAAAACCAAAAATGTCTATTTATAAAAGTAAACAATGTTTTGGAAAGCAGAAAGTTATACATGATGGGATAAAAAATATGGTGAATGTTTAATTTTCTAAAAATTTATTATAGTAAAAGACATAATGTCATCAATCCTTCCCAAAACACCCTCTGGCTTTGAACACATATCCCACAATTTTGCCACTTTCTGAAGCAGTTCTGGAAGTCCTTTTTCATGTCTTTAGTTGCCCTGTGTGGCTCCCATAATATAGTGTCTATTTTCAAAATGCTTACCTTTCATGGTCATTTTGACTTTGGGAAGAGCCAGAAGCAGCACAGTACCAGATCTGGTGAATAAATGAATGAGGAATACATCATGATGTTTTTATAAGCTTGCCTTTTCAATGGATGGCACAACAAGAGCAGTATTTTTTAATGATACCACCTAGACATGAATGAAGACTTCCAGAACTGCTTCAGAAAGTGGCAAGGATGATGGGGTTGGTATGATCAAAGTGAAAGGATATATATATATATGTCTTACATAATAGATATATTGTTCTTTTGGAGACAATATCTCTGTAGTTCAGGTCGGCCTTGAACTCACCATGTAGCCCAGGCTGGCCTTGAACTTGTGGTGATTTTCTTGCCTAAGCCTCCCACAAACTGGGATTATAGGCGTGTGCCACCATGCACAGCAAGAGAGGGAAGGGGATTAATGACAATTTTTACTATAATACAATTTTTAAACATTCACCATATATTTCTATCACCCTTACTCATATAAAAAAAAAAAAAGCAGCTAAGAAAAAGAATAAACCAGACACATTCCTGTAATCTTAGCACTCTGGAAGACTGAGGCAGGAGGACCACAAGTTCAAACCAAGCCTGGGCAACTTAGTGATACCTTGTCTTAAAAAATGTAGGGCTGGGGATGTAGCTCAGTGCAAAAGCCCTGCATTCAAGCCCTAGTACTACTGAAAATATAATAAATTTAGACAGAACAGGTAATACAGCACATCTAACAATTCAGTAACGAAACTGCAACCATAGTTAAGAGACCTAGGCTCTGTTCGCTGACCTCCAACAACACGGGATTCTGGTAATGGCTAAATTACTGCATGCCTGGAGGTCCAGTCTGCAGGTAAGAGCTATTCACAAAAGTAGCAGTTGAGTGGTATACATTCAGTCATTAAACATCTGAATACTTAGCTGCACCTCTCCTCAGAACCTCAGTTTCTCCATTCATAGATCAAAAGTGGCTAACATAGACTGAATGAACCCTAGGCCTCAAACATGCTATGCAAGGGCTGTACCACTGAGTTCCATCTCCAGCCCTTTTTAAATATTATTTTGAAGATGGCACGGAGGCACATGCCTTAATCCCAGCATTTGGGAAGCTTGGGTAGAAGGATGGCAAGTTTGAGCCTAGTCTGGGTAATTTAGTGAGACTATCTAAAAAAAAAAAAGAGGGGTGGGGGCCTGGGGATGTTGCTCAGTGTGAATCCCCAGCATCTAAAAATAAAAAAAATATGAATAGCTTAAAGAGGATATTCAATATCAACTTATGATGAACAGTGAAAATTAAAAGCAATCCAATTTCTTTCATCTTGTTAACTATAAAATCCTACACAAAAAAGTACAGACACTGAACTTAATGAGTAATTACAAAATAAATACAGTAAGATACAGAGCATATCATAAGATAACAGAACACTGCCAGCATCCCCAAATAGTAATCTACTGCCTCCTTTCCAGTTGCAGACACACTCTATTGATTTTATGGTAATTACTTCCTTTTAAAAAATATACTCTAGCTGGGTATGGTAGCACACCCCTGTAACCCAACACTCAGGAAGCTGAGGCAGGAGAATCACTTTGAGTTTGAGGCCAGCTTGGGCCAGCTATGTATAGTTCAAGGCCAGCCTGAACTGCACAGTGAGACCGTGTCTCAGAAAACCAAATCAAACCAAACCAAATCATGTACACAGATATAAGCATTCCTCAACAATAATGTTTAGTTTTGTCTGTTTTTGAACTTTATATTTTGGGAGTTATACTATATACACTCTAGAGACATTTCTTTTGCTTATATTATGCTCACAGTAAGTATGATGTTGATAAATAGTCTTTTGGTTTTTCTTGTATAGCTATCCAATGTATTGATCTGTAACTCATTTTGTCTACTTCACTGTTATTTGTGTTATTTCCAGGGCTGAGCTATCAGCAACAAAAATGCTACATGCCTCCTCATATATACATATATGCACTTCTCTAAGGTACATCTAGGAAGGGAACTACTATGTAAGAGTATGCATATGTTCAATGTACATAGTGCTAAGCTATTTTCTGTTTGTATGTACCAATTTACACTCTCATGGTACTTGAAAGATTGTGGTGCTGCCCATCTCCTCCAATATCTAGTGGTAGAGTGGTTTGTAACTTTAATACGCATTTCCCTAAGAAGACTGATGAAGTTGAACACTTTTCCATTTGGATATCATCTCTGTATCTTCTACTCCTTTTTTTTGCCTATGAGATCCAAATTCTCTTTTGTTTTCTTTTTTTTTTTGGGCTTTTTTGAGACAGGGTCTCGCTATGCAGTTTGTTTGTTTGTTTATTTATTTATTTATTTATTCGCTATGCAGTTTAGACTGGCCTTGAGCTCACTTTGTAGCCCAGGCTGGTCTTGAACTCACAACGATCCTCCTGCCTCAGCCTCCCGAGTGCTGGAATTACAGGTGTGCACCATCATGCCTGGCCCCAAATTTTCATCTACTAGTTAACTAGCAACCAAAAAGTTAAAAAACACAGCTCAGATAGAAAATGGAGAAACAAATTCCCAGTGTTAACAAGAACATAAACTGGCAACAACACTTGTTTAAAAAACACATGCCAGTTGGGCATAGCGGTGTACATTTGTAATTCCAGCACTCAGGAGGTTGAGGTAGGAGGATCACTGTGAGTTTGAGGCCCACCTGGACTACATAGTGAGTTCAAAGCCAGCCTGAACTACACAGCAAGATTCTGTCTCAAAACAAATAAATAAATAAAATACATATGCTTTAAGACCCAATTAATTCCCCATCAAGGAATCCACTTCTCTACTTGCAAATACACAAAGAACTACACAGTAGTCATGATAGGCTTGTTCATAAATTAGAAATCTATTAATAGGAGACTAATTATCTGTACTTAGTGTTACAACAAAATTTCATTTGACTGTTGACAAATTAGAATTTTATGCACTGATGCAGAACAAGCTACAGAAGAGTAAAATGAAAGATGTGTTGTACAGTGTAAATAGTATCTCCCAACACTTGTAGAAAACAGGCATATACAGTTATAAGCTTGTAAGTTTCTACATTACCTTCCACAAAACAAAAAAGTAACAGAGTCGCCTCTGAGGAACAACACTGAGAGGTAGCTTATAAGACTTTTAAACATGTATTCTTTGATTCTTTTACATTGTGTCTGTAATAACATTAATATAGTATCAAACACTACAATTGATTAAGGAGTAAAGTTTCCCACTGACTATTCTTTTTTAACTTTATTTTAATGTAATAGAAGCAGATATTTTAAAAGGAAATACAAAAACACTTCTTACATCTATAAAAAATTTTGTAACAAATAAAGAGAGAAAAGAAAGGTCCTGAGTTAGATTCCAGGTACCAGAAGAAACAAAAATTAAAACCCAAAATGTTACTTTAGCTCAAATCATAAAAGATTCTCTTAAATTAAAAAAAAAAATTATCTTACAAAGAAACAAAAGGACAAAACTTTTTCAATGAACAAATGAAATTACTAGTATAAATAAAACAAATTAGCATTTATCTTAAAATATTTTTGAAACAATTTGAATATTTGAATCTTTTCACTATTTTCTCTCACAATATATATGTATATATATATTTACTTTCATGTAAGTGAAACGATGCGATATTTAAGCCTGTGTCTTACTTTTTTTACTTAACATTAAGTTCTTAAGTTGCATTCATTTATCTACTAATGCCTCACACTTGTTTGTCTTCACCACAGAGTAGTACTCCACTGTGTACAAGTACCACATTTCAGCCTGGAGTGGCGGTGAGCCTGAGACAGGGAAGAGGCTCGAATTGGAGGCCAGACTGGACTACACAGTGAGACTGTGTCTCAAAAAACAAACATCGTTTCTTTATCCATTTATATGACTAGTTTCTTATGCCTGCTTCCTGAAACACACCTGTTTTGTAACTTTTCACTTAACTACTTTAAGATATTGTGTACGTGTTAAATTAACAGTGTAGCTAAGCATGGTGGCCCACACCAGTAATTCCAGTACCCTGGAGGCCGAGGTAGAAGGATCCAAGATTCCAGAACAGCCTGAGATACAACGGAAACTGTTTGTGTTTGTTTGGTTGAAAAGGAGACCAACAACCGGCAGTGACCCTTAGGTGAACGTCCCATGAGACTTACTCATCGTCATCTTCTTCTCGCTTGTGTTTCTTTTTACAGCGAACAGAAGCACTGTCGAAATAAACAGACATCAGTCAGTTGAATGTTTTTGGGTTTTCAGCATCTTTTCTTGCTAATCTAGCTCAGCCACCCCACACCGAATGTCTCCTTCCAGGCCGAGTGGGAGGATACAGGTCACAAGGTCAGCCGGGGAATGTGGGTAGTTCCGACAGAACCCAAACTACAGGCACCGAACCCTGAACTTGTCACTTTGCGGAGGTAACGGGAAGCAAGCAAGGGAGAAACACAGTGGGATAAAGGCATTCGGCGCGCGCATGGCGCGAAGCCCTCCTGCCGCGATGTCACTGAGAGGACCCATTTCTGTCTCCACTGCCCAGGAAACCGAGGGTCCCAGAGGCGCTCTAAGTTGTCACCAGCAGCGGCCGGGAAAGTGAGCGTGCGCGTGTGCGCGCGCGGGGCGTTCGGGCTCCAGCCGCCCGGGGTGCAACTGCAGAAGTCTCACTTCCCCGGGCGCAGCCGGGCCGAGGGGGTTGGACCCGGACTCCCGCGCTGTGCGACCTCGGCGATTTACAGTTAACGTCTCTGGGGAACAAGGTCCTCCTCGGTAAGCGGGGCTGCGAAGCCTCCCGTGGGAGGTCGCGGGGATCAGCGCGCCCGCCCGCCCCCGCTGCCGGGCTCCTCACCGTCCGCGCGCCGTGCTGCCGCTCGGGGCGGCGCGGAGTCCCGGCCGCGGGGCCGGCTCCGGACCGTAGGCTCCCGACGGAAAGGTCCGGCCCGAGAAGGCCGGAGAGGGCTGTAGGAAGTCCGCGCTGCCGCTCAAGGGGAGGCCGCTGAACGGCCGGCCGAGTGCGGCCATGGCTGGCGAGGCGAGCAGGCTACGACCGCGACCCCGACGGTCCGCACCCCCAGGCCCGGCAGCTGCCGCCACAGTGACTGCCAAGAGGCGCCCGCCTCCGAGCCCGCTTAGACCCCACGTCACGCCTTCTAGAACCCTCCACCCCGGGCCGCCCAAGGGCACGCCGGGATTTGTTGTGTGGAGAGCCGCCGCCGAGAGGGATGCCGGGAGTTGCCGTCCGTGCAGACTACAAACAACATGGCTGCCCCGTGACCGCGCTTGCGGAAGCTTAGCCTTAGGGGCCGCCTCGAGATGGCCCAGGGTCCGATTCCCGTTCCTCAAATTTTGTAACCTCTGCACTTAAATTTACGGAGTAAAACAGGATAATAACTACCTATGTTCATAGGTTTCATGTAAAAAGTAAATGAGTTAAAATATGCCAGATTTGGTGGTACACACCTGTAATCCAGCAGCCTGAGAGGCTAACGCAGGAAGATTGCAAATTCGAACCCAGCCGGGGAAATTTTTCGACAGGGAGAGGTAGGGGGACAGGGAAAAGGGAGGGGAAAGGGAGGGAGGGGGAGCGGGAAGTTTGCGCTAAGCTACATCCCCTGCCTTTTTTTTTTAATTTTGAAACACTTAAATTGTCAAGTTGTACACTTTGGGCATGAACTTGCTATCCACCTGCCTCAGAGCGCTGGGATTACAGGAATGTACCACCACGTCTAGGCCGTCTTCATTTCTAACAAACACTTTAAAAAAATATCCCCCAGAAGTCTCATGTGTCCAGAGGTAAGGGTTTTAGAAGGTAACTTATCATGGGGCTGTTATTTTTTTTTATTTTAGAAACATAAAAGTACAAAACATGGGGCTGTTATACATACTTGTAAGTGATGGTTGAAAGCAGGGCCTTTGCACTGAGCTAGGTCTCCAGTGCTTTTAATTTTTTATTGTATTTATTTACTTTGTTTGACAGAGTCTTGTTATATAGTTCTGCCTGACCTTCAACTCACTAGCCCAGGCTGGTCTCGAACTCAAAGCAGTCCTCCTGCCTCAGCCTCCCAAGTGCTGGAATTACAGGCTCGATCCACCATGCTTGACGGGTTTGAGAAGCCTGGGAGATTAATCAAGCATACTTGGAGTCTGGGTGGGTCATGGGGGCATGACTGTTTTTGGTCTTGGCTCCTTCCTCTCAGCCTGTTCTCCTGCTCTCTGCCATGCTTTGAACAGCTTTCTTCTACCGTGCCCGTCCACCACGATGTTTCTGCCTTTCTCCTCTACCATGCCTTACCATGAACTGAAACTTCTGAAAGGATAAGCCAAAATAAACCTTTTCTCCTTCAATTTTGTATATATCAGATATTTTGTCCTAGAAACAGAAAAGATGAGTTGTTTATACTGAAGTTACAACAGTGGTGAAAGAAAGATGAGTGAAATCAATTAAAAGAATAGATCAGTGGCACAGCACCTGTCTGCCAAGGGCAAAGTGCTGAGTTCAATTTCTGGTACAAAAAAAAAAAAAAAGGAACAGCTCATGTTCATGGATTTAAAGACTTAATGTTTTAAACTGGGTGTGGTAGTGCATCCCTGTAGTCCCAGCACTGGGGAGGCTGAGGCAAAGGATCTTTGTGAGTTCAAGGCCAGCCTGGGCTACAAAGTGAGTTCAGGACCAGCCTGAACTGCATAGTGAGACCCTATCTCAAAAAGATAAAAAAAAGTTCAAGGCCAGCCCCACACTACAAAGTCAGACCCTGTCTCAAGAAACAAACAAAAAAACCTTTGTTTGAATATTGAATAATGACCACACTGACATATAAATTCAATGCAATCCTTATCAGAATACCAGCTAACTTTTGCAGAAACTGACAAGCTGATTGTAAAATTCATAAACATGTCTGGCATGGTGATGCAAACCTGTAATCCCAGCAGTCGGGAGGTTAAGGCAGGAGGATTGCCATGAGTTCAAAGTCAGCCTGGGCTTTGTAGTGAGTTCAAAGCCACCCTGAACTACACAACATCCTGTCTCAAGAAAACAAAACAAAAAAGCAAGTGCTGTATGATAGAATTTGTTGGTTTTTGTCACTGGTTCCTACAGGAAGAATCTATTCTGTACTTTTGTGATGGGCTGGGGATATAGGCTTGTGGTAGAGTACATGCACAAGGCCCTGAATTTAATTCCCAGCATCACCAAAATGTAAAACAGAAATAAGAGTGCTTGGAAAACCCTGAGCTGATACTATAATGAGGTGAGAAGAGTCAAACGGAGGCTGGTATTATGATTTGGATCTTGTATGTCCCCCAAAAGGTACACATGTCTTTTTATTTTGAGACAGGATCTCACTATGTAGCCCAGGCTGGCCTTGAATTCGAGGCTATTCTGCCTCAGCCTCCTGAGGCTTTTCCCTTTGCTGAGTCTTCTCTGTATTGTTTTGCTGTAGTAAGTCCCAGCCATGAGGATTATATATTCAGCCCTGTGAGTTTGCGTAGGAAATCATCAAACTGGGGGTGGTCTTGGGAATATCTGACAGCTTCTCTCTGCTTGTCTGGATTCTTTGTCAAACTTACTTTTCATTTATTTTTATTGTTTGCTTGTTTGGATTCTGTTCTCTTCTCTGAGGTCTTTCTACCTGGTTTCCGTACTTGGGAGTGATTCCTCCCTAGGTTTAGTAAAGCTTAAGGCACAGGCTTTAGAAATAGGGACTCATGACGTCAGTCTGAACTTCACAGCAAAAAAAATAAAAATAAAAAAGAAACTTCACAGCAAGACTCTGTCTCAAAAAGCCAGTAAGAAAAAAGAAAAGAAATAGGAACTCAAATCAAATCCTGCCTCTGTGCAGTATGGTGTAAGCGCTAGTAAATGATGCCTCTTGGTACACACTGTTTACCTTACTCAACTGGTACTTAATTGTGGTGAATTCAGTTTCTGTGAGAGCACAGGGTTTGCAGACAGACCTGGGTGTGGGCTTGATTCTTACCTTCTAGCAGCCTGTTTCTTCATGTACAGTGTCAAATTGAGTTTAACTTGGAGGAATCACACAAAGTAGTGAACATAGTGCAATGGGAACTTAATGTTTTACTTACTGGTATTCAAGCGTTTCCCCAAATAGATAGGAAGCATCTTATTGTCCTCCATTTCTTTCAGAATTAATCTTATATAAAACAGGTGGTTAGAATTTTGCTAAAAGGACATTTACTCTGCGATAAAACTCTTGATCCTATTGCTTAAGTAAAAATAGTAAGATAGATTTCTGGGTGTATCTGAATGGGACAGTGCTTGCCTAGCATGGACAAGGCCCTGGATTCCATCCCCTGCACCATAAAATAAAATATGGTAATAATAAGGGTAGTAATTACCATCTATTTTTTGCAGTGGTAGGGATGCCCCTCTCCAGGAACAGACATGGAACCCAAGCATACCAGGCAATCAAGTGTTCTACCACTGAGCTAAAACCCCAGCCCTTTATTTTGTGACACAGGGTCTCACTACGTAGCACAGGCTGACCTTGAATTTGCTTCGTAGCCCAGGCTGGGCTCTCATGGAGATCCTCTTGCTTCCACTTCCAGAGTGCTGGGGTTACAGGTGTGTGCCACCATGCCTGGCCAACACTATCTTTTTTATTTACCCCCAGATAAGAAGTGGTTTGGTGGGAAGCCCAGAAGCCTCCAAAGCTAATCCCAACAGGTAAAGAGAACATTTCTTTCAAGTTCCTCCAAAGATGTGTTTAAGGCAGTGTTGACCATACTTCTTTTTCAGGTCAGGTTGTTTTGGTCTTGATCACTGTTCTGAAGGAATGGAAATTGTCAATACAGTATTTCAAAGCTTCATCTCCTCCTTTAGAGAAGCACTCAATGTAACTGGGACATCTGCTTGCATTGTGATTAAATGACTCCCAGAGTGTTTTCAGACATGTGATCTTTCCCTGTAAATTGTGCGTGCGTGTGTGTGCATGTGTGTGTGTGTGTGTATGTGTGTGTATAGTGATGACTATAGGGTATTTCCAAGAATCTTTTGGTCAGACAGCTGCTGGGATTAATTTGCCTTCTGAAGATTGGTAAGGAAAAAAAAATCAGTAAGCCTTCAATTGTTTTTTTTTTTTTTTTGCGGTACTGGGGCTCGAACTCAGGACCCTGCGCTTGCTAGGCAACCGCTTATTCCACTGAGCTATATCCCCAGCCCCAAGCCTTCAATTGTTAACTGAATGGATAAGTAGTCACAAAATACAAATTTTTAGACAAGGAAAAGGAGCTGCAGTGTTGAGCTTTTGGAATTGTTTGGTTCAGATCTATGACTTTTTAAGTTATTAACAAGAGATTTTTCTCTGTAAGAGTATGAATGTTGTTTCTCAGAATTTTTAATCAGAATGTTATTTACTGTTTTAACCTTCCCTGATCAAGAGACTTAACAAATAACCTTTTCTTCTCTTGGAAGTGCATCAAGACCTTATGCTAGTTTTCCAAAGATCTAGGAAGGCAGGTGGAACTGCTTTGGGTTGAATTAGATGTGCACAGAAATTGTGACAAGAATGTCAACTGTCTGCGGCATGATTAAAACTTCTCCACCCCGCCAGAGGAGGAGTAGAAATGTGGTTAAGTTTCATACCAGACTAATTTTGGGGCTGGTGGGGGGATTTTTTGAGACAGGGCCTTGCTATGTAGTTTAGGCTGGCCTTGAGCCTGTGACCCTCCTGCTTCAGCCTCCTAAGTGTTGGGATTATAGGCATACATCACCACGTCCAGCCAAGACTAATTCTTGATATTTTCTATAAGCCAAACACTCGTAGGTCTCTTTGCTTGTTACCAAATAGAGTGCCTCAAGGCCTAAGTCACACAGGGAACTATTTACTTTAGTGAAGGTCATGCCATTACTTTAGTGGCTCCTGGGCAGAGGTTGGCAAATCCATGGCCAAATTAGGCCCACTGCCTATCTTGTAAATGAACTTCTCTCTCCCTCATAAATCGAATTTAACTGAAACACAGCCCCTTCATTTATTTGGGTAGTCTATGGTTGCTTTTATGCTACAATGTGAGAATTGAGTAGTTACAGATCCCAAATAGCTAACAAAGCCTGAAATATTCACTGTCTGTCCATTTATATAAAGTTTTTGGACCTCTCCTTAAAGGGCCTCAAGCTGACCTCATCCCTAGTTCCATCTTTTGACCTAGGTGGCTGCATGTTATATCAGTGTCAGATGATATCAGATGAAGAACTGACCACTCAAGCTCTGAGTCCACTTTCTCTGGCATGACAAATTTTGCCATCCATTAATGCTTCAGACACAGATTAAATTAAAATAATCTAAATTAATATATAAGTAGGTGGTTGAAGCACACTTGCTCTTTTTTGGGAGAGGGAGGACAGGGTCTCACTATGTAGCCAAGACTGGCCTGAAACTCACAGCAATCCCCCTGCCTCTGCTTCCTGAGTGCAGCGATTATAGGTGTGTGTCACCACACCTAACCACCATATGTAGTCTTATTAGCAGAAGGTATATAAGAAATGTCTAAGAACTTTATTTTTTTGTTTTGTTTTTTGTATTTCAAGACAAGATCTTGCTATGTCATTCAGGCTGCCCTTATATTCACTGTGTAACCCAGTCTGGGCTCAAACTCATGGCACTCCTCCTGCCTCAGCCTCCTGGGTGTAGAGGCGTGTGCTGTCACACCAGGTGGAAACTTTTATTTTACTGTTTTGTTTTTGTTATATTTTTTGAGGGGGAGACTTTACTTTTAATACTTTAACAGTGAATTAGGGGGCAGTCTTCTTTAACTTGATCTTTTCTTCTACATTTGAAAAATATCTCATCTTTATTAAAATTTCCTTGGCTTTTTCAAAGTCATCTGAAATAAACAAGAGACACTGATGTCAGGTTTCATTTTAAGCAAAAATAAAACCAACTCTGTTGATTAAGTCAGTCAGATCAAACCTGACCTAGGGCTGTGCGGGCCCATCAGTAAATTAGCAAAGGCGAGGAAGAATATCTGGATTGTTAGGGGAAAAGAGCTTAATCAAAAAGCCCAAGAGCATGCTTATTCACAGGGTTCAGATAAATTTGAGAAGCTGATTCTTTTTGAAAGAGTCCCAAGTAATTAATTGGCTGTTTTAAGAGTTTTCCCCTAAAACAAATGGTGGTAACAGCCCTGAAAAGGATGTGGAAGCACTAACGATTACTATATCTCCTATGACAGATGTCAGGGCACAGAGCTGCCCCAGGAGGGTTCCAGTCTCTGGGAATGATGCCTTTACACAAGCAGTTTGCTACTGGGGGTGATTCTGTCACCCAGTGATGTGTGAGGATCTCTGGAGAAGTAGTTGTCCTAACTAGGGAGGTGGCAGTGACATCTAACGGGTGGAAGCCAGGGGTGATGCTAAATACTATCTTACAGAGTACAGGAACGCTTCCCACAATGAAGAATTATCTGACTGAAGATGCTGGTGATGCCAAGGTTGAGAAACCTGACTTAGACAAATATAACAAGGTAATAAGTGCTAAGCTGAAGATATGTCATAGCCACCCACTTCAAAAGTAAAATGTTACGCAAATGGTAACATAGGGAGACCCTGTCTCAAAATTAAATAAATAAAAAGGGCTGAAGATATAGCTTACACTCTCTGGGTTCAATCCCCAGTACCAGGACAAGTCACAGAAGAACACATAAGGTATGATGCTATATATGTGAAGATCAATAAATGCACACTAAGTGATGGACTGCTGTGGTCATGTCTGATTAAAAATATCAAGAAAACCAAAGAATGATTAATACAAATTCAAGGGAGCAGTTGTTTTAAAAGAGAGATATAGCTGGGTGTGGTAGCGCATGCCTGTAATCCCAGCACTCGAGAGGCTGAGGCAGGAGGGGGCTGAGGCAGGAGGATCATTGTGAGTTGGAGACCAGCCTGGGCTACAAAATGAGCTCAAGCCCAGCTTGAACTGCATAGCGAGACCCTGTCTCAAAAAAAAAAAAAAAAAAAGAGATAATGGGAAATGGACTACTAGGAGCTTAGAAGACCACAGTTGTGTTCTTTGTCTTTCAAATTGTTGAGGATCAAACCCAGGGCCCCATCAATGCCAAGCAAGCACTACCACTGAACCACATCCCAAGCCCCCATTTTAAAAATTTAATTAAGTATCTTAGGTATTTAAACATTTTTACAATAGGGTAAAATATATATACACAACATACAGTTTTACGATGTTAACCTTTTCTTTTTCCTTCCTTTGATATATAGCACTGGAGATTGAACCCAGGGCCTCCTGTGTGCTAGGTGATTTTAAAAGTTTGCCATTTTAAGACGGAATCTCAATAAATTGCCCATGCTGGTCTTGACATTATATTCTTCCCAAGTAGCTGAGATTACAGGTATGTGCTACCACTCCCAGCTTTTATTTATTTATTTTTTAAACACAAAGTCTGGCTACATAGCCCAGGATGGCACTCTACCACTGAACTATATCCCCAGCCCCAGTCTTGTTTTATGATCTGCGCTGACAATCTCTGGCTTTTAATTGGTGCATTTAGCCAGGCAAGGTGGCACATGCCTGTAATCCCAGAACGTAGGAGGCTGAGGCAAGAGACTTGCTGGGAGTTTGAGGCCAGCATGGGATATACAGTGAGTTCAAGGCTAGCCTGTACTACATGAAACCCTGTCTCACAAAACAAAACAAAGTAAAACAAAACTTGGTGCATTTAAACAACTGATGGGCAAAGTGATTACAGATATAGTTGGATTAATATCTACATCATTTACTATTGTTTTCTTTTTTTTTTTTTTTTTGCGGTACTGGGGATCGAACTCAGGACCCTGCGCTTGCTAGACAAGCGCTTATTCCACTGAGCTATATCCCCAGCCCTATTGTTTTCTAATTGTTGTTATTTTTTTCCTTTTTTAAACTTTTTCTTCTTTTTTTTTTTTGGCGGTACTGGGTATCGAACTCAGGACCCTGCGCTTGCTAGGCAGGCGTTTATTCCACTGAGCTATATCCCCAGCCCAAAACTTTTTCTTCTTAAAGACCGGATCTTGCTCTGTTGTATAGGCTGGTCCTGGAAATTGCTATGTATGCACCTCAAGTGGGCCTTGAACTTGAGATCCTCCTGCTCCAGCCTCTCTAGTGCTCGGGCTGTAAGTGTGTGCCACCATGCCCAGATTGCTTTTTAATTTTTTTTTTCAGTACTGGGGATCAACCCCAGCCCTACCACTGAGCTGCATCCTCAGCCATTTTGAAAATATTTTATTGACAGGTTCTCAATAAATTGCCCAGACTGGATTTGACATTACAATCTTCCCAAGTAACTGGGATTATAGGTATGTGCCATGTGCCTAGCTTTTTTAAACTCCCTTTTTAAAAAAAGACAAGGTCTAGCTATGTAGCCCAGGATGGCCAAGAACTTGCTATGTAGTCCAAGCTAGCCTTAGACTCACGATCCTCTTGCCTCAGATTTCCCAGTGCTGGGATTATAGGTATGTGCCGCCATGCCTGGGTGGTTGAACATATTTTTTTTCCTGTTTTTTTTTTAAGACAGGGTCTTGCTGTGTAGTTCAGTCTGGCCTTGAACTCACTACATAGCCCAGGCTGGTCTTGAACTCGCAGTAATCCTCATGCTTCAGTATACCAAGTGCCGGGGTTACAGGTATGCACCACCACACCTGGCTCAACATCTGATATGATTTCACTTTCTTACTTTTTTCAGTTTATCAGTTATATTTCCTTTTTTCCACTATTTTTTAGCAGTTGCCCTAGGGTTTGCAATATACATTTACAACTAATCCAAGTTTACTTTCCTCTTCCTACTTCTTTTTAGTTTTTGGTGGTATTAGGGATTGAACCTAGGACCTTGTGTATGCTAGGAAAGTGCTCTCCCAGATTTATATACATTTTCTATCTCCATATGTACCTATTATAAGATACACATATAATAGCTACTTATTGACTAAGTGGTTATATCTCTCTCTCTTTTTTCTTTGGCGGTACTGGGGATCGAACTCAGGACCCTGCGCTTGCTAGGCAGGCGCTTATTCCACTGAGCTATATCCCCAGCCCCTAAGTGTTTATATCTCAACACTTACAATTTCATTCCATATTTAAGAAAGTCAAGTACCTTGTTCAAAAGCTCTGCTCACATTTTCAGTAAATTCTTTCTGTTTAACTGAAAGAGAAAACCATTATGAGTTTTTCTACTTAAATACACAAAATATGAAGCAATACTTTGTAGTCATGTTGCTTTCAATGTTGTAAGGCACTGGATTCAAGGTTAACACTTTTTCACCTGTCTCTACAGATGCCATGACATCAGCTGCTACTTAATGCAAAACTGGGTGATCCTAGTCACACTGTTTTTCTACCTATGAAAGATCTGTGAGGCAATCACTCGGGCTTATGGAATGGCTACAGAATAATTTTTAAAAATCAGGGTGGGGCAAAGGCTGCCATAGCTTGGGTAAGTGTCTGCCAGAGGCCTTTGTGTGGCAAAGGCTTAGTCCCTGCCTGGAGTGCTACTGTGGGGTGCTGCCACTTTTAGGAGGCGAAGGAAATGTGTTACTGGTGGCAGCCCTTAAAGAAGAAGTGGAAGCCTGGCTCCTACTCTTTTTCTGAGGTGACCAGTTTCCTCCTATGTTGTCATTCACTTAGATAAGGAACACTGGGAGAGGAATAGGTTGTTTTGGCGGGGAGACAGAGGAGACAAATGAGTTCCATTTTGGATACACTCAGGTAAAATATATAAACTCTGTGAAGGGATGGAGCAAGACTATGTTTTTTGGTGGTGCACTAAGCTACATCTGTTTTTACTTTTTATTTTGAGACACAGTCTTGTTGGGTCACTATGCTGCCCAGGTTGAGCTCAAACTTCTGTGTCAGCTAGGATTACAGGTGCATATAACCATGCTCAGCTTGGGCCGTGGCTATTTTGTTTGTTTGAGACAGAGTTTTGTTACATGGTCCAGACTGGCCTTTAACTCCCTCTGTACAGCCATGTCGTTTTTGTTCCCTGCTGTTCCTTCATTGTCATGCACAGCGTGTGATACATATTAGGCACACTGTAAATCTGTGAAAATACATAAGCGCATACAATCTATACAAGAACCTTGGAAACTTTCCCATGTGGAATGACTAATGTTATGTGTCAACCTGGGTAGGCTATGATGCCCAGTTGATCAAACACTACTGTAGATGTTGCTCTTTAGAACTGGTTGACTTTACATATATATATTTGTATATGTATGACATTATTGGAAGTGCTATAAATCAAACCCAGGGCATTCTACATGCTAGTCATGTGCTCTTATCATTGGGCTGCATTCCCGCCCCTCAGGTGACTTTAAGTATAGATTAACTTTGATACTGTGGGAGAACTTTGTCTTAGTTATTTTTGTTTATTGCTGGGACAAAATAGCCATAACCCAACATTAAAGGGGGACAGGGTTATTTAGCCCACAGTTTGTAGAGGTTTCAGTCCTTAATCAAGGCAGGGTGGCACATGGTAAAGGGGCAACAATTCACGGGGGGGGCAGCAAAAGCAACAGCATAGGTTAATAGGGTCTTTCTGCCCCTTTGATACTCTATCTAGGCTGCTGGGATTGGAGTGGTGCCAAACCAGTCAGTGAACTGATCACACACTGTTAATCCCAACATCACACATTCTAGATTAAAAGCCCTATGACTGCATGAGGGTTTGAGGAGACGTCTAGACACAAATCATAGCAGGCCTCATTCAGTCAGATAAAAGAAGTAAGTGTAAGTACAAGTTAATTGGAGAAGGAATTCAACTGAAGACTGTAACACAGAAATCTGACCTGAGTTTATAGCCTGCTGGCCTGCCCTATACATTTTGCTATGACAGTCCATATAATCATAGGAGCTAATTCTTTAAAATTAATCTCTACATGCTATTAGTTTCTGGAGAACCCCAATTAAAATGCTATGAAGGAAAGTGGAAAACAAATAATGGAGTCAGGAGATCAAGAGTCAATGTCTGCTCTGCTGCGTATCTGCTGTGTGTGCTGGGACATTTCTGTAAACTTCTGAGACCCAATTTCCTTGGTAGAAATAATGGTACCTAAATGATGTCATGGTCCATGGAAAAGATCATTGTAATCTGCAAGATGTAACTATAGTCTTAGTTTAAGGCTGCCTTCCTAGGGTTAGAAATGCTGTAAATTTAACTTCTAGACAAAGTGATATTAGTATGAGGAAGAAAAAAATACTTCCTGGATCAATATACATATAGTCTTTATGTTCATGTCTCACTTCACCTTGATTGGTAATAGCAACACAATGCAGCTGGTAGTATTTTGTCTTTTACCTCTGACAGTGGATTCAATCTCTTTTATGGCAGCTTCATTTTGAGCTTCTGCAAGTTTTTCATTAATTTCCATTATTTCCGTGAGGAACTGACTGTCCATTTCATAATCTGTCCTTTCAGAAATCTCTGTTCCACACAGCTTTAGCTATTAAAGCAAAGAGGAGGAAAATAGGTTTGGTTCAAGAAATTATGGTCAATTCAGTACATCCTGTTCTCCATTCAGAATATAATACCACTCGAGGAAACACTAGATGAACTATCATCGTCAAATCCTTTAAACCTACAGAACATAGAACAATGCAACTGGGATGAGCAAGATTTACAAAAAGTAGAGAAAGCTACACTTATGTAGTATCTTTTCTTTCTTTGTGTAATATCTTTTAGGGTATATATCACTGGGATCTTGGATTAACTCAAGTTTCAAGCACTATTTTATGGAATACAGGGGAAGCAACTGTCCTACATGACAATGAGCAAGAGAAAGTCACACACAGCAAGGCTGGGAAATCACCTTACTAGGTATAGTCCCCTGCTCAGGGGGGCCAGAAGAGTTTTATAGGCTTCATTCACCAGTGTTGAATGCTTTTCTGCTAGGTCCTTTTCAGTCTGTTAAAAATGAATATAGTCTCATTACCATTGAAATCAATATTTTTAAACTCATTTTTCCCCCTTGTAATACTGCAAGTGAACCCAGGGAACACTGAACTATATCCCCAGCCCTTTTCATTTAATTTTTGTTTTGAGTACAGGCTAGCCTGAAACTCCCTATGTAACCCAGGCCAGCCTGGAATTTGACAGCCTCTCACCCCAACCTCCTGAGTGCTGCAATTACATGTATGTCCCACCAAGCCTGGCCTTATTTGTTATTATTTTTCTGTGGTGCTAGGTATCAAGCTCAGGGAGCACTGAGCTACTTCCCAAGCTCTTTTTATTTTTTATTTTCCAAAAAGATCTCACTAAACTTGCCAGGCTACCCTCTAATTTGAGATCCCTCTGCCTCAGCCTCTTGAGTAGCTGTGATTACAGGCATGCACCACTGTGCCCAAATTTTTGTAATATGCCGATGGGCAGGCACCCAAGGAAGTGGCCATAGTACATAGAACTGGTATTATATGAGGCATCTTTCTTTTTCTAAGTTGTCTGGAAAGTCAGAGAAAAGCTGTATAAGTGGGTATCTCAAGGATCTGGCTGATTGGGGTTAGGCTGCCATAGTGTGGAGGTCATTCTGCAACTCTGTCTCTAATAGTAACATAACTACAAGGCCACTGCCACTCACCCTGTACGCACAGGTGTTTGGGGAAATACTGAGGTGGCCAATAAAATACCTGAGACCTCTGGCTGAAGAAATCTGGGTGGATAAGACGCTGTAGTTGCTGGTACCTATGCTGGAGCTTTGTGGTGTCAATTCTGAAGGAGCGGTTGCTGGAAGAAAATTGAGAGATGAAGCTCATGCAATAAATATTTATAGGGTTATCTTCTACAGGGCTGACTGGCTCCTGCTTTTATGGGGAAGATGTAAGAATGAGATAATTTGAAAAATGTGGTAACTACTATGAAGGAAAACAGAACAAGGCCAGACAAAAGTAATGCCGCTGAGAAAAGTCACCCAGGCTGGAGAACTGTCAAGTGCAAAGACCATGAGGTGGGAACAAGATGGACAGCTTATTTCAACCCGACCCCCTCCCTTTTCTCCTCCCAAAGCCGGCCCTATTTCCTCACCAGTTCAGCTCTCCCCACACTTCCCCATCCTCTTTGCGAACTTCTCAATCTCCAGGGGTAAAAAAGGGAAAATCTCCATTTCTTCCACTCAACCTCTAATTTCCATCCCTCTTTGGCCTTGCCCACAGTCTTGTTTGTGCTTTTACTCCCATATATGGTATGTCATTTTTGTTCTGTTTTGCTTCGCTGAGTTCAAAACACTAGGGGCTCTTGCAAGTTACGCAGACACCCGAACACTGAGCTAAAGCCCCTTAGTCCCTCATCTTGGACGACGACGCTTCTTGTCTCTTCAAAGTTTCATGCCAAAGTCAAGCTTTTGACCCGACCCCTTCCCTTCGAGCTCCGCCCCTCGTCGTCTCCATCCCTTTCCCACAGGTTCCGCCGCTCCAGGGCAACCCCGTTTCTCCACGTCCTTTCCCCACTTCTCCACTCCCGCCCCGCTCCCTCCGCGTCCCTTCCCCAGACCCCGCCCCTCACTTTCCCCTCGTGACCCAGCCTCCAGCCACGCTCTCCGGTGCTCCGCCCACCTCCTTGGCCTGCCCAGGCGCGTCCCAGCCTGCCCATCTCCCCTCACGCAGGCCAGCCCCCGACGTCGCTCCCGCCAACTCCCGAAGCCGCCGCGCGTACCAGTCCATGAGGCTGAAGTAGTCTCGAGTGGGGTCAGGTGGTTGCAGCGCGCGGCACTGCGGGCAGAAGACCCCGTCCCCCCGCGCAGGGCCCCCTGGGCCGCCGCACTTCCAACACTGCGGCGCACTACTTCCTGCCTGCCAGGCAGCGTTGCTGCTTAGCTGTCTCCTTCCGGGGGCCCCCGCCAGCCGCCGACCCCATCCCCGAAGCAAGGCCCCGGCTCTCCCGCCCCACATTTGGGCCGCGGTCACCTGTTGGGGAAGAAGCCAAGACAGCCGACCAGACTAGTGCGGCTGATTGGAGAGAGAGCTAAGGGGGCGGGGTCACTTGGGGGAAGCTTGGCGGCTGAGTCACGCCGTGCCTTCTGAACTACAACTCCCAGCAAGCGTTGGTGTCACACGTGCCGGTCACATCCGTTGCTTTTCATTGGTCCGGCAGCTGGTAGAGGGCATTTTCATTGGCTGAGGGTGGAGTTTGTATCTGCTGTTTTAGCGCCACTCTGCTGTCTGTGGGTGCGGGGAGCCTGGGGCTCCTGGTGGGCTCAGGCGGTGAGTCATAGTGGGGGATCGTCTCTTGGGTGCCTGAGGGTTCGAGTCCCATCGTCAGGGTTTATGCAAGTGTAATCTCTTTAGCTTCCGTTTTTACTGGATTTTTTTAGGTGGAAGTGAGTGCGTGGGCGACCTTCCTTTGTAGATGATCTTCGAGGTGAAATTATTGCTTAAAACATGAAACAGGCTTGGGGATGGAGGATGAGAAAGAACAGAGTTGTGATCTTCAGTACCAGAGTGAAGTTACTTTAAAGACTTACGTAAACATTAGTAATTATGATCATTCTTTAGATTCTTTCCCAGAACTACTTATGAGAACCCAGTTTTAGCCGCTACGTGACCTGCTGCCTTGTGTAGGATGTGCTCATGCCCATAAGTAAGTGTGAGGGATGGGGTGGCAAGGATCGCGTAAAAGGGCACCAGTCTTCCTTGGGACTCAAGTTTTGCCTGTTTTTGTTTTCTTTCTTTTTGGCACTGGGAATGGAACTGACGACCTTGTGCTGTACCAGGCAGGCGCTGTGCGGCCGAGCTATATCCCCGGCCTCTCCGTTTTGTTTTTATTTTAGACGGTTATCACTGTGTGCTTTGAACTCATTGTGTCGCCCATGCTCACTTCAAATTCGTGTGATCCTCGTGCGATCACATGTTCCACCACACCTGGCTTCAGGTTTCGCTATTAAATAGAAAGGTTGTGTGAAACTTGTAAGGCCTTTTAGGTTCTTCATAATTGGAATGCTGGAGTTTTGCTGCGTTCACTTTTTTGTCCAATAAGCATAGCTCCTAGTCAGCAAAGGGCTAGCTGGAGTTGTTTAGATTTGTGTTTGTGTTTGGCCTTATTAAGTGGACTCAGCTGGGTGTGGACCTAGATGAACATGGTTTCTACCTTCCTGCAGAATGCGGAGAGATAGAAGGAGTATCAATATTTCGTGCAAATGGTTCCCTGAAGTGGCAAAGGGAGTTACTATACAGTTTCTTTTCAGTTGTCTTCTGTCCTAGGTGACCTCATCCTTTCCTTTCTTTTCCAAAATATGCATGAAATTTAAGTGTAGTGTTGATTGTAAGTTTGTTTCATTTATAATTTTAAAAAAATTGTATGTATGGATGACTTTTCTGAGTATCAATTTCATTGCCTTTTTTTGTTTGCTTTTTGAGACAGGGTCGTGCCTTGTAGTTCAGGGTGGCCTTGACCTCACTGTGTAGCCTAAGCTGACCCCTGAACTTGTGTCGATCCTTCTGCCTCAGCCTCCCACATGCTGGGATTACAGGCGTGCATTACCAGGCCCTTTAATTTCATTGCCATTTACTTGT
>PVLD010003103.1:91813-149810 GCA_004027595.1 Dinomys branickii
TTACGAAAGTTCAGCCAGGGGGTTGAGGGTTTAGCTCAGTGGTGCAGCGCATGCCTGGCAAGTGTGAGGTCCCAAGTTAGAGTCCCAGTGTGCTGCCCCCCCCCCCCCCCCCCCCCCCCCCCCCCCCCCCCCCCCCCCCCCCCCCCCCCCCCCGCCCCAAAGTTCAGCCCAGAAGAACCATGGGTGGACTGGTAGTATTCCTTTTTTTCTTTTCTTTGTAGATGCTTGGGATTGAACCAGGTATCTTGCTCATGTTAGGCAAGTGCTGTTCCCCTGAGCTACAACCTCAGCCATTTTTATTTCTTATTTTGAAAGAGGGTCTTAAATTGCCTACATTGGCCTTAAACTTTCACTTCTCTTGGGTCGGACTCCTGAGTAGCTGGGATTACAAGTGTACCATCACCATGCTTGGCTGTTAGGATTTTCAGAGCATGCTTGCCCTGAATTTCTTTTCTTTTTTTTTTCTTATTTTGGTTCTTTTGAGATCATCTCATTATGTAGTGCAGGCTGGCCTTGAACCCTATGTAGCCCAGGATGGCCTCAAACTCACGGTGATCCTCGTGCCTCAGTTTCTTGAGTTTCTTGGAGTGCTGAGATTACAGGTGTGTGCCCCATGTCTGGCTTTTTTTTTCTTTTGTCGTGATAATGTGCCCATTCTTCACTGTTGAACTTGAAACTCCTGAGATAAGTCTTATTCTGTGAAATTGACCTTATACTTGGGTGCTTACTTTTTGAGGTTGCAATGTCTATGGAGCCCGATGCAGAGAGTCAGCAGTCCTACAGTGGTACCTCCTCACAGGCCCATGGCAGTGGTACCAGTTCACAGAGCCCAGGTGGCTTCACCCAATCCCGAGGCAGTTTCTCCCAATCTCCAAGGCTCGCTTCACAGTCTCCTGGGTCCTCGTCACAGTCCCCAAGCATGTCTAGCTCCTCCACCAGCACGGTGCCCACCTCCAGCCAGTCCTCTCAGTCCAGCTCTGGGACATTGAGCTCCTTAGAGACAGTATCTACTCAAGAACTCTGTTCTATTCCTGAGGACCAAGAACCCGAGGAACCTGTTCCTGCCCCTTGGGCTCGGCTATGGGCTCTTCAGGAAGGATTCTCCAATCTTGGTAAGTCCTTTTCATTTGCCGTATCATGAGTTGTTCAGAAAAAGTTAGTTACAGAAGATGGTTGCAGCAGAAAAGCTTAGGACATTCATGGAATGATTCTGGCGTTTGAAAGTAATGAAAGATAAAAGGGGCAGTGGTGGGCCTGGCATGGCTGTGCGTTCCTGTAATCTCAGCATTTGGGACACTGAGGCCGAAGGATCATTGTGAGTTTGAGGCCAGCCTGCACTACAAAGCAAGGCCCTGTCTCACAAACAAAAAACAAGAAAACCAAACAAAAATAATTTCTATGAGAGCATCAGATCAGTTCAGAATAGGGTATATATTCATTGCTTCTGTTTATTACTTGTTTTTTGTCTCCAAGTAGCCAACAATGTAATTTTAATATATTGATCGTCTCTGACATGCTGTGGTCCTGATAGTCTTTGCTATGAGTATGTTTAAAGTAGGATTTTTCTTTTCCTTTTATATTAAAATGACTTCATATTTTAAAATATTTGATTTGGGTGCTGTGGTGCATGCCTGTAACCTCAGCATTTAGGAGGCTGAGGCAGGAGGATTGCAGATTTAAGGCCAGCTTGGGATACATAGCAAATTCAAGGCTGATTTAGACTACATATGCGATCCTGTCTCCAAAAAATCAAAACAAAACTTGGTGTAGAAAATAAGAAGAAGAAATGAATGATTAATATGCTACTTTGTTCCTTCTCACTTACCACCCTTCCATTTTACTTAAATGTCAACTTTAATGACTTGAAAAGACAGTAAAAAAGAAGTAATCCCAGGAGTTGGGAGGCTGAGGCAGGAGGATCACAGTGAGTTCAAGGCCAGCCTTCGCTACATAGTGGTTCAAGGCCAGCCTGAACTACATAGTGAGATCCTGTCTCGAAAAAAAACGGACCAGAGAGATAACTCAGTGGCACAGCACCTGCCTGACAAGTGCAAGGTCCTGTGTTTGAGTCCTGGTACGAAAAAAAAATTTAAAAAAAAAGGAGGAAATAACATTAAATTTAGAGGTAAACATTTAGAGCTAGTTTTAACCTTTTGTTGTTGTTGTTTTTGGTTATTTGAGACTGAGTCTTGCTATGTAGTTTAGCCTGGTTTTGAAATCACTGTGAAACCTGGGCTGGCTTTGAATTCACAGTGATCCTGTTGCCTCAGCCTCCCAAGCGCTAGGATCCCAGGTGTGCGCCACCATGCTTGGCTATATTTTCTTTTTGTTGGCAATTTTAGAGCCTTTAGTTGTCTCATCATTGGATCTTTCCACCCTTTCAAAGAAGTTCTCCTTTAATATTTGTTTGTTACTCATTTTGGTTAGGGTTAGTTTGTGGCCTTACTGAATCTGTGACTGAGGCAAGTTCACGGAGCAGGAAAGAGGCACAAATAGAAGGGGGGCCACAAGTGCACTAAAATGTGTCAGACTCTGGCTTAAAGCCTTTTTTGAAAGGGTGGAAAGAGGTAATGATGAGACAACTAAAGGCTCTAAAATTGCCAACAAAAAGAAAATATAGCCAGGCATGGTGGTGCACACCAGTGATCCTAGCACCTGGGAGGTTGAGACAACAGAATTCAAGGCCAGCCCAGGCTAAAAGCCTGCTTCTAGATGCAGTGTACAGTTGAAGTACATGTACTTACTAGCCACTGTAAAGTCTGTCACCAGGAGTAGTGTAATTGTCACTTGCTACTCGCTGACAAGATTTTGATATGAGTCTGCAAGTGATTTATTATGGTCTTTGTGCAGTCCGACCTCTTGGCTAGTTGGCATATACCTGTAATCCCACCACTTGGGAGGCTTAGGCAGGAGAGTTACCACAAGTTCAGTGCAGCCTAAGCTACATAGTAGGTTCAACGCTGGTCTGAAATACAAAAAAAACAAACAGACAAACTTCTTGGCTAGTGTTAATCTGTATTTGCAGCTGGTCACCATCGCTAGCATCACAGCCAGAGTTCCACCTCAGAGTATCAAAGCTTAGAGTCATAAGAAACACACAACCTAGATCCCTCTCATGTACAGTTGACGGTAGAGTTAAGGTTTCTAGAAGACTAAACCTGCTGCTGATCTGACTAGAGGTGGAGCTCAGGTGGTAATGTGAGCAGTGGGGGGGGGTAGCTGTAAGTCTAGATGAAGCTTCACTTGCCTGCAGTTCATCTCCTGCTGTGTGGTCCTGGTTCTGCTTGGGGCCCCTGTTCAAGAACCCTGGGAGTACCGGCGGCACCATCACCCCGCTCTATGTTTAACTTTGTAAGGAACTGCCAAACTGTTTTCTACAGTGGCTATATCGTTTTATTGTTTTGTTTTATTTTGAAACAGAATGTCATTATGCAGCCCAGATGGTCTTGAGTTCATGATCCCTTTGCCACAGCCTCCTGAGGGCTAGGATTGTATGCACAGTCACATTCATCAAAAGGGAACTTTTGTGCTTGTATGTGTGTGTACATGTGTGGGGTGTGTGTGTGTGTGTGTACATGCTCTGGTGATTGAACCTAGAGCTTTGTGCATGTTAGATAAATGCTTTACCACTGAGCTACATCCCCTTTTGTGTCATTTCTTAATTGCATTGTATGTCTTTTCATTATATATATTTTAGATACAGTTCCTTATCAGATATGTTTGTAAATACTTCTAGTCAATGGGTTGTGTTTTTCATTGTCTGATGTCATTTTTTGGTGTATACAGTTATTACTATTATTATTAATTATACTGTTACACTGGAGTTTGTATCCATGGTGTTTGTACTGAGCTGCATCTCCAGCCTTTTTAATTTTTTTTTTTTTTTTAAATTTTGAGACAAGGTCTCACTAAGTTGCTAAATTGCCCATGCAGGGTTTGAATTCGCTGTCCTCCTGCTTCAGCCTCCCAGGGTGCTGGGATTATAGGTGTGTACTACCTTACCTGACCAGACTTTTAATTTTGATGATGTCTGGTTTTGTTGTTTTTTTCCTTTTGTTCTTTATTACTTAGATTTGTCCCATCGTGTCTGAGAAATTGTTGCTTAGCTGGAAGGCATAAAGATTTCTTATACTTCTTGCTTTTTGGAATTTTACAGTTTTAGCGCCTACTTTGGGTATTTTGTTTTCTTTTTTCTATTTTAAATTATTATTATTATTTTTTTGAGATAGGGTCTTGCCGTCTGATGCTAAACTTGCTGTGTAGGCCAGGTTGGCCTTGAATTTGTGATCTTCCTACTTCAGCCTACCAAATGTTGGAATTACAGATGTACATCACCACACCTGGCTTTTTGTGTGTTTTGTTTGTGACAGGGTCTCACCATGTAGTTCAGACTGGCATCAAACTTGCTTTGTAACTTGAAGTCCTTGAACTCACGATCCTTCTGCCCCTACCTTCTGAGTGCTAAGGTTCTCTGATTCCTGTCACAGGAAAAGAATTTTTAGGACCAGTGAGTAAGAGACCTGGTAAGGATTTATTAGGCAGATTATTTATTTATTTAATTAATTAATTTATTTGAGACAGCATCTTACTGTGTCTCTCAGGCTGGCCTTGAACTAACCTTGTAGTTCAAGCTGCTCTCAAAGTGTGTTGATCCTCCTGCCTCAGCCTCTCAAGTGCTGGGAATATGGGCGTATAAACCATGCCTGGCTTTATTAGGCATAGTTTTAAAAATACACACTCAAGGGTGAAATATGGAGATTCAGAGAAATGAGACTTTTGCAACTCACAACATTGATCTTTTGGAACTGACATTTATGTTTCTCTTGAGAGGGTGGAAATCTATGGGAAAGATGGCCTTTCCCCCAGAATGATAACAGCCCATTTTATAGGTGAAAGGTATGAGTGCAGGTTTCTGTTTTATGATGGGCAATTTAAGCATTCTTTGAATTCTCTCAGCTTGTTCCTTTATCTCAAGATCAGTTTCCCCATTCTTTACTTTGGGCTTACCATATTTGTAAGAAATCTGGGGTGTGAAGGATCTGGAAGGAAAGAAGCATATATTATCCTAAAGAACGCTGATAAAGATTGCCTTGGGTAACTGTTACCTAGATATTACAACCTTCTTAAAAGAACAGTTTTTTAGTTACGTTTTTCCTTTTCTCCTTTTTTAACCTATCTTTATTTTTTAGCTCTACCGTACTTCTTCCTGCTTCCACACGCATCTGCCCAAGGACTCATCTCATGAGCGAAGGTCAAAGCAAAGCCCTTCCATCCCCAGCCACTCTTTCGCTCTGTCCACCACCCCAGCCTGGTCAGGTCCTAAATTCTCTGTGTGTGACCTTTTCCAACTGGTTTTTCTCCCCCCTGCCTTTTTTTTTGGTGATACTGTAGGGGATTGAATCCAGGGCCTTCATACTGAGCTATATCCCCAGCCTTTTTTTTAATGATTTTTGAAAATGTTTTAAAATTTTGAGACAAATCTTGCTAAGTTACTGACTTGCCCAGGCTGGGCTCAAACTTGCCATTCTTCTGCCTCATCCTCCAGGAATGCCAGCATTACAGGTGTGCACAACTACACCTGGGCCAGCTGGTTTCTAGTAGAAGTACTATTTTTCATTAATCTATATTACCCCCCCACCCATTAATGGAGCCTTAGGCTAAGGAACGTCCTTATCGTTGTCTCTCTGCTGTACGCCCCAGAATGATAAATGGTCATTTTACAGGTGAAAGATACGAGCTCAGGCTTTTGGGCAAACGTCTCTTGCTTAGAGAGCTTCAGTGCTGGGTCATATAGCACACATGGTTTTACTCAGTAATTAGGTTATGACATTGCTTTCTGAAGGGGCTGGTCAGTCTGTCCTTCCTGTCTTGCTTCCTTTATGAGGGCTCCCTGAGAGCCTCTGCCAGAGGTGTTGAGGTCCTTTGGTGTTTCATCAGTCTTCCTGCTGCCTCATCGAGGCTGGACACTTTTTATGTTGTTGTTGTTATTATTATTATTATTATTATTATTATTATTATTACCGCACTGGGTGTTGAACTCAGGGTCTTTGCACACAGCTACATCCCTAGTCCTTTTTAGATTTTTGTTTTTATTTTGAGACATACGTGCTCAGTTGCCCAGGCTGGGCTTGAAAGGGGAAGCCTCTTGCCTTCAGCCTCCCAGAGTACTGGGATTGTAGGTGTGCATCCGAAATAACTGGCTGGAAACTTAGGTTTCTGATGCAGAAAATAGAAACAAAGGAAAGAAAGAACGCCTTCGCCATGGCTATGGAGAGGAGAGAGCAGCCTGTGGTACCACATTCCTCTGGGGCTCCACGAGGGAGCTCTGGAGAGGGGCCAGCTTGAGGGGCGGGCTTAGTGGCGTGTCAGGAGCTGATTGGGGGTTTCTTCGTGCAGGCAGGAAGGGTAAGAGGAAGTTGTGTTGAGGGCCAGGCAGGAACCTATCAGCGACTTTTTAATTGATTCATGTCTTTTTAAAAAATTAAGTTTATTGGTGCATTTTAAGTGTACGTAATGATCACATTCATCACAGGGAATTTGTACCTGTGCATCACATAACTTGATTCCTTTTTTTTTCCTATTCCCCTAACCCCCACTTCAACCTACCTTCCTCTCCTCATTTACAAAAGCTGTTTCCATTTTTTCCTTCTTTTCTCATTCCTTTCTTCTCCCTTCCTTCCTTTCCTCCTCTCCCCTCCCTAGTTCCCCTTCCCATTTGAACATTTTCTTCCAATTTCACAATGTCTGTTATACATTTTGGTCCTTACTTACACTTTCAGTTTCTCACACCAGAGAAACAGGGTGGTGTGTTTGTGTGATTTATTTCACTTAAGGTTTTTTTGAGACAGGGTCTCACTATGGTAAGTTGCCCAGGCTGGGCCAGAATTCACTACCATCTTCTTGCCTTAGCCTCCAGAGTGCTAGGATTACAGGATGCTAGAATTACAGACATGCGCCACCATGCAGTTTCACATTTAAGCTTTTGAATAAGTTGTATTTGTATTAAGTAAATATTCAAAAGAAGAGCAAGGTCTTCATTTAACTTCTGTCCTTCCCCTAACTACTTCCCAGTATTGATGATTTCTTACTAGCTTCTCATTGTTATGTGAAACATCTACAAATAAATAAAGGTATATTCTTTTTTTAAATTTTGGTACTAAGAATCGAACTCAGGACCTTGCGTTTGCCAGGCAGGTGCTGTGCTGCTGAGCTATATCCCCCACAGATATATTCTTTTTCCCACTTGTTTTTATACTAATTTTAAAATGTGCTGGGCATGGTGGCTCATGCTTGCAATCCCAGCACTTGGGAGGCTGAGGCAGGAGGATTGCTCTGAGTTTAATGCCAACCCTCAGGAGGCTAAGGCAGGAGGATCACAAATTTAAGGCCAGCCTGGACTACAGAGCAAGACTCTTAACTACCCCCCCAAGAAAAGAAAGTTTACACTAATTGTGATTGTAATGTACAATACCTAGTTTTGAGACTTACTTTTTACCCTTAATGTATCATAGATAATCTATTAGAATGTAAACATCTTAATTTCTTTTTATAGATATATAGATTTATTGAACTAGCCCGTTACTCATAGATTTTGTTTTTGAGACAGAATTTTACTACATAACCCTGGCTGGCCTTGAACTCCTATGATTCTCCTGCCTCAGCCTCCTGAGTGTGGGGATTATAGGCATGTTCCACCATACTCAGCTCATGGACATCTTTTGCTATAAGAATAATGTACCTATGTCCTTATGTCCTCTCATAATATGTATAATCCCATAGGATAAGTTATTAGGAATGAAATTTCTGAGTCAATGAGTGTATGCATATGTAATTTTAAAGTCACAAACAAAGTTAACCATTTAAAAGTGAATGGCTGGGTCCGGGGCTATAGCTCAGCTGCACAAGTGCCTGCCTGGCTCAAGTAAGGTCCTGAGTTTGATTCTTGGTACAAAAAAAAATGAATGTCTGGGCATGGTGGCACACCCACACTTGGGAGGCTGAGGCAGGAGGATAGCTGTGAGTTCAAGACCAACCCGAACTACATAGTGAGACCCTATCCCCAAAACACAAAAAACAAACCAAAACAACAAAAGTGAACGGCATGTCATGGCATGTAGTATATTCCTAGTGGTGTTCAGTTACCACATGTAATTCAAGAAGACATTTCCATCATTCCAAAATGAATCTTGGCACCCATTAAAGTCACTCTCCTTTCTGCTTTTCTTCTGCTCCTCATTTTTGTTTGCCTCCCTCCCTCCCCTGCCTGCTTCCCTCTTCTCCTCCTCTTCCTTCTGGTAGTCTCATTTCATTGCATGGAACTTCTGGGCTCAAGTGATCCGCTTGCCTTAGCCACCTAAGTAGCAGGGACTGTACTGTGCACGACTGCCTCAGGCTTGTGTTTCATTTAAATAATGTCACACAGTATGTGACCTTTTGGGTCTGGCATCTTTCGCTTAGCCTGATGTTTTAAAGGTTCTCATGCTCTGTGACATGTTAGTATTTCATTTATTTTTATGATGTCTGAATAAAACTTTATTGTGTGCGAATCTCACAGTTGGTACAGCGGTCTACAGTTGGGTCTTTTCTACCTTTTGAGTATTGTGTGTGGTACTGATGGGAACATCAGTAAGCAGTGATTTGAATATCTGTTTTCAGTTCTTTCAGGTTTACACCTAGGAATAGACTTGTTGAGCCATAGGACAGGTCTTTTTGGTGCTAGGAGTCAAACCTGTGCTTTGTGCATGCTGGGTAAGCACCGCCCCTGAGCTGTATCCCCACCCCAGACCATTTTTTTTTAATAGCCATCTTTTTGGGTGTGATGTGACTACACATGTAATTTTTATAGATCTTGGCAAATTGTTCTCCCTAGACAATTATATAAAATGTGTATGAATTATATTTTCATTGGCAATATATGAGTGTACCTGCTCCTGTGTACCTCTTGCCAACAGGGTAATATGAGTCTTTTTGAATTTCATGAATCTGGCAGGTGGACTATAGATACTATATTTTGGGTTTTAAAAATTTCTTGTATTGGGTTAGATTGGCCATCTTTTCCTGTGTTTGAGCCATTTGTTTTTTGTCTTTTGGAAATTGACCCTTTACATCCTTTGCTGATTTCCCACGAGCTTGTCTTGATGTACTCTTGTTAGGGCTGGGTGTGGTGGTGCATGCCTGTAATCCCAGCACTGGAGGCTGAAGCAGGAGGATCACCATGAGTTTGAGGCCAGCCTATACTGCATAGTGAGACTCTGTCAAAAAAAAAAAAAAAGAATCTCTTATTAGTGTTTTGTGATATGAATTGCTAATATTTTTCCAAGTCTTTGTCTTTCAAGGAACATTTTATTGCCTCTGATATGCATTATCCATGCTAAAACTGCACTTTTTTTTTTTTCAGCATTGGGGATTGAACCTAGAGCCTTCACAGTGAGCTACATCCCCAGCCCTTTTATATTTTTAAATTTTGAGACAGGGTCTGGCTGAGTTGCTAATTTCCCCAGCCTAGGCTTGAACTTGTGGTCTTCCTGCCTCAGCTTCCCAGAGTGCTAGGATTACAGGTGTGCGCCACCTTGCTTGGCTGGAGCTGTACTCTTAAACAAGAGACTCATGGCTGCCCTCCTGGATTTTATGTTCTGTTGGGGAAACAGTATAGAAAGGATCAGTGTAACTTGCAGTTAGGCCACGTACATAGGGCAAAATAAGGCAGGATATCAGTACAGCAGGTAGGGATCTGCTTATGTAGAGAGCAGAGCAGGAGGCTTTATTTGAGTCTAAATGCAAAAGGTAAGAGGGAAGCAGCCTTTCAGGTAGCTGGGAGCGAGGAAGTGGAGAGGCCGCAAAGCCCCTTGTGCTTGGCATATGTGGGCGGTGAAAGGAAGCCAGAGGGGCTGGGGGGTCTGAGCAAGGGGACAGGGGCTCCAGGTGACATTGGAATGGAGGCGGGGGTCAGACTTTGCATCTAGTGAGCCATGCGGAAGAGTGTAGGTCTTATAGTATGTATGGCAGGAAGCCTGAGGAAGGTAATAAACAAGAAATTACTCTATTGAAGTACTTTCCAAGTCATTAAAAGCTATTTGGGAAGTTGTAATAACTGCTTGTATTTTGTGGTTGTGTATAAACCATCACAGATTAAACCCATTGTTGTGAAATTGGTGACCTTCCCCACCGTTTTTGGGTGCAAAGGACTGAATCCAGGGTTACCAGTCTGCTAAGCATGTATTTACCAGAGTTACAGCGCCCAGCACCCCCTGCCAATTTGTAATGTTACAAAAATCTTGATCATTAAGTCTATAATCATTTAGCCTGTTTCCCTACAAGTAGATTTTATAAGCAGTTTTTAAAGGTGTCTGATACAGAAACTCAACAGCTTTCTGATTTGTGCTTTTGTATTACAGACTGTGTTAATGACAGCTACTGGTTTGGGAGGGATAAAAGCTGTGACTATTGCTTTGATGAACCACTGCTAAAAAAAACAGAGAAATACAGGACGTATAGCAAGAAACACTTTCGGATTTTCAGGGTAGGTAACCAATGTGCATGTACTTGGGTGAACGGGTAATCCAGTCATTTCTCTGGGACATTTTTTAACTACAAATCCTGCTGTTAAAACTTTGAAATAAAATGTCCTCTGTTTTAGGAAGTGGGTCCTAAAAACTCTTACATCGCATACATAGAAGATCACAGTGGGAATGGAACCTTTATAAATACAGAGCTTGTAGGGAAAGGAAAACGACGTCCTTTGAGTAACAATTCTGAAATTGCACTTTCGCTATGTAGAAATAAAGGTAATGTCATTTTATAGTTATGGGATTTTTTTTTCTCCTTACTGTGTAAAAGGGAAAAATTGACTTTGTGTCCTGATAGAGTACGGTTTTGGTGAGTAAAATTGAATTACTCAAGATGTAATTCCGCTGTTACAGCCGAATTTTTTCAATGGTTGCATTTTAAATAAGGTTCTCTCCAGACAGATTTTCTTAGATTTAATTGGTTTGATCGGTTTTACTTAAAGCCGTATGCTGTCACTTGCATTATATTGGTTAGTTCCTTAACTCAGTGTACACCACATCAGTCTTACATGGGTATGAGTTATTTTAGGTTATTAATTCACTCTCCCTCCCTCCTTGCTCCTTTCCTTCATGTTTTCTATTAATTAATTTCTGCATGTATTTATAAAACTCCTTTTTATGCCAAGTGTTAGGACGGGTGTTTCTGTGAGAGGCTCAGTTTCCTGGTGCTGAGGTTGAATGCTGAGCCTGGCCCGTGTGAGGCGAGCGCTCACTTTCACCAGGCCACTACTCCCGCAGGCTCCAGTCTTAAATACGTAGGCATGCTCTGCATGAGGAGCTGTTTGTCGCCGCCTTCAGTCGTATTTTATAAACATCCACTCCTCAGAACAAGTATCATATCTAAAATAGTTTTAGTTGGCGCAGAGTCTACACTTGATCTTAGCCAAAAGGCCGAGAAGCGATTAGCGCAGTCTAGAAGGAAGAATTGCCAAAGCGTGAAGTATAGAGTTCAGAGTAGCTGAGTGATTTTTAAATCGGTAAGCAAAAGGAATGCCATTAGTGCAGTGGGTTAATGCCCTGAGGTTGGCGAATGTAAATAGCAGTTAATATCACAGGTTTCCTGGACCTGTGAGAGTATTTGCATTGAAGGAGGAAATCTGATGGCATTTCTCAAAGTTTCATGACATGCATTAGTCTAGCTATATAATGCAATTAAACACAATTGCCTTATAGTAAATATAACTACATTTTAGAATACATTAATTGTATGAATTAATAACTTCATGTCTGCCCTTTTTTCTCTTAGTTTTTGTATTTTTTGATCTGACTGTAGATGATCAATCAATTTATCCCAAGCAATTAAGAGATGAGTACATCATATCAAAAACTCTTGGAAGGTAAGTTTTTTTTTTTTAATGGAAATTGTACTTCATTTTTTTCTGTATGTGGTTAGTTTTCGTCTTGATTTTCTAACATTATTTATTCATAACACAGTTGTAGGACAACTATTGGTGATGAACATACTGTATTACTGATTTATTTTATGTTGAACTCTTTTTTCCATATACATTTTTATTGATTGTGTGTGTGTGTGTGTGCACACATACATTTATTTATTTATGTTTGATTTTTTGAGACAAGGTCTTGCTAGCCAAGGTTGTCCTTGAATTCACAGTAATCCTCATGCTTCAGCCTCCCAAGTGTTGGGATTATAGGCCTGTGCTACCTTGCCCAATTCACTTTTTCAAATTAATTGTGGATTTTAGTGTGAGACTTCTGGTTCAGTCCCTAGCGTGACGGAGCTGTGCACCGTCACCATAATCAGGTTTTTTTTTTTTTTTTTTTTTTTTTTTTTTTAGACAGGGTTTCACTATGCAGTTGAAGCTGGTCTTGAACTCACTTTGTGTCCCAGGCTGGCCTTGAACTCTCAGCATCCTGAGCTCTGGGATTACAGGCATGGACCACCATGCCTGACATCATAATCAGTTTTGCAACATGCTCATTACAGTCTAAAAACACATAGTTACTGAATTTATGTGTTGTTTAGAATTTGTACCAACTTGAAGTAAAACTGACCATTGAATATAACCTAGGGCAAAGTTCTCTAAATGTTCAGTCTCAGGACCTCTTACACTTTTAAACATTACTGAGGCCAGGGACTCTGTGGTAGAGTACTTGTCTAGCTTATAGGAGACCTCAGGTTTGATCCCTAGTATCACAAAATAATTTTGTAAAATTAAAAAATTACTGAGGATTCCAGAGAGCTTTGTTTTTTTTTGCAGTTTAAATCTATTGATATTTACAGTATTAGAAATTAAAATTGAGAAAAATGTTCTTAATTCATTAAATTTACTATTAGTTAATAACTAAAAATTATTAAAAAGAGAGGAATTGGTCTATGTGCTTATGAATCCTTTTGACATCTGAGTTATTCAGAAGGTGGCTGCAGTCAGGATGGCTGAGAGGTCTAAGGCTCTGTATTCGGAGGGTGGCTGGATTCTGAAATTTGACTTTTCATTCAAACATGCTTTGTAGCCGCCGGGAAACTCCACTGTAGACTCAGGAGAAAATGTGATTGAAAGAGACGAGTAAGGTATTGGTAATATTCTGAAATTAGTTCTGACTGTGGATACCTGGGAGGTCTTGGGTCTTCTGAGGGCTGCCCAGCCAGGTTTTGAGAAGTATTGCCTTAGGAAAGAATTCAGCATACTTTTTTTGTGTTACACAATGTCTTTTTCCCATTTCTTCCCACTTGCAAAGAACTTCCTATGGACACACGCTGTGTACGCAGTGATATTTTTGTTTTTCTCTTGTGGTGCTGGCGATGCCACCAATGAGCTACTTCCTCAGATATTGATATCTGATATTTCTCTTGATATCTTTTGAAATGTGAAAGTAGAAAGTACGTAGAAGGAAATAATCGTTAGGTGTCAACAACAAGACAAGCAGTCTCAAAGGAGCAGGCAGCAAAGGGCTCAGATAGAGGTTTCTCTAAAGAAGACACACAGATGGCCAAAGAGTACATGAAGAGGTGCTCAACATCATCAGTTGCTCAAAGAAATACTTGTGAAAACAACATTGTGATAACACTTCACACCAATCCCCTAGGATGGCCATAATGAAGAGGCAGAAATTAATAAGTGTTAGTGAGGATGTGGAGACATTGGAACCACTGTACACTGCTGGTAGGACTGTAAGGTGGTGCAACCACTATGGAAAATAGTTTGATCTCTAAACGTTAAACACAGAATTAATTGTATGACCTAGAAATTGTCTTTGTAGTATATAGATACCCCTGTATTAGAAATGGTGTTCAAATAAAAACTGGCATATGAATGTTCATGACAGTTCTGTTTGTAATGATGAAGCCTCACTTTTTTATTTTCCTTTTTACGCTTGTGCTTTTGGTGTCATAGTTAAGAAGCAATTCACAAAAAGTGAAAAAAACTGAAACGTCCATCCAAAGATGATGGATAGAAGCTATAATTCCAGCTACATGGGAGGCTGAGCCTGGAGGATTGCAAGTTCAAGGCCAGCCTGGCCAATTTAGCTAGATATTACCTCAAAATGAAATAAGAAGGGGTGTGAGTGTATCTCAGTGCTCACTGGTTTCAATCCCCACTACAAAGAAAGGGGGGTGGGTGGGAGATAAACAAAATGTGGTATTTCCATATAATAGAATATTATTCAGCTACAGAAAGGAATAAACTACTTGGGTCTCATGCAAATGCCTGTAGTTCTAGCTACTATGGAAGGTGAAGCAGGAGAGTTTTAAGTCTGAGTCCAGCCTGGGCAACTTAGCAAGACCCTGTCTCAGAAAACAAAGGGTGATGAGGTGGCTGGGATTTACCTCAGTGGTAGAGCGTTTGTGCTCTGGCTTGAATCTGCCGCAGCTTAAGAACAAAGCAAATACACATGCAAAATAGAAAGGAAAAACCATACACACATACATACCAATAAAATGAAACAAACCTTGTCTTGTTAGTAAGAACACAAGAATAAGTTTATATAGTATAAATTTAACACAATTAAAAATATGTCTTGGTAAGCCTTCCAACTTACTTCCTCAAAATCTACAGTTCTCATTGTCTATTTCAGCCAGGTCATAATAGCTTGTTGATATTGTGGTAGCGTTTACCTTGGGCTGACCCAACCTTTGTAAAACCTAGGGTTGAATTGCCAGTGGTACATGCATGACTGTCTTACTGAGTGGCTTTTTATTAATTTATTAGTAAAAAGATGGATAAAAGTGATTAGATTCGTTTGTACCACCAGTGGTGCAAGTCGCCTTATGGGACAGTGACACATGTACCACTAGTGGTTTAAGCCGCCTGGCAGTGAGACATGAACGGCTCCTTCATGAACATGTGAAGTGTGTGTTGTGTAACATCCCAGACAGCATTCTTCCTTCATTAGTGGCATCCTAGTGAATTACAAATCTTTGTGAGAGGTCACTACAAGCAAGTTACTTGTGTGATTCCTTCAGATTTGATGTTGGGCAATTCATGTCATCAGTGGCTTATGCATTCTTTTGAAGATAGGGAAGACAAACCAAGAAATGTGACAATGAAAATATTTCATCTGCAAATTCTATTTACTGTTACTTGTTTTGACCTGGGAAGAATGTTCTTGTTGGTACGTCTTTGACCTCTAGGATAGGTCATTTGTCAGTGACCTCGGAAATAGACTGTAGAGCTGACTCAGTGTGGTTGGATGAGTCATCCACTTAAACCCTTGATATTTTGCATTGTTAAGGTTTCCCTGTGTCCTGTGATAAGAAAAATTAAAGTTGTCTTTAACTTCTAATATTCAAGGAAGACTTGAGTATAGTGGGTATCACAATGAAAAACATCCTGAAAAGTGACTGTCCGTGTTTTTTTCTCTAGTGGTGCTTGTGGAGAGGTCAAGCTCGCTTTTGAGAGGAAAACGTGTAAGAAAGTGGCCATAAAGATCATCAGCAAAAGGAAATTTGCTGTTGGTTCTTTGAAAGAGTCAGTGGTATGTACCTGAGTTTGTGGCTGCTCTGCTCTTCCTTACACCTCTATACCCTCCCCAAATCATCTGTGATGATTTTCAATCTCAGGAAAATTCCCTGCTCAGACACAGTAATAGGTGACTATCAAAGAGCATTGAAAAGTGCTTGCTTCAGCACCACAGATGCTAAAAGAGTCCTAATAAGTTTCAGGTACCTTCAGTTAATTCAGCAAATTTTACTTATAGATAATCTGGCTCTAAAAACGTTTGGTTGAACCTAGTAATGTATGTGGAAGGAAGGTTTTTTTTTTTTTTCTTCCAGTTCCAAATTGTTACAACACTGTTTTTACAATAATTGAAAGGAAATGAGGGAAAAAAATCCAACCATAATCCTGCCATTGCAATTCCACAGCTGTTTTCAGTTTTCTTTTTCTTTCTAATCTTGTACAAATCTGTGTTTTTAGATGATGAGAATCTGATTGTGTGTACAGCTTGGCGTTCTGCTTCTCCACATACACTGGAGAGTGTAGGGTTCCCCTCATATGTTGTTATTTTTGGTGATGATCTCCATTGCATCAGCTTTATCATGATTTTATTTATTTGCATGTGGTTCTTTTAAACTTTTAACCAATTGATATATTGTCAAAGTGGAAATGAAATTTCTTTTTTCTTTTTGGAAATGAAATTTCTTGAAGGTTGGAGTTCTATTGAAAATAAGAATTTAAAACACTAATGAAAACTTGTTTTCAGCTTGTCATCAGTGCTGCATGGGGGCTGGGGGTGTAGCTCAGCAGGCCCAGTGCCTGCCCAGCAAGCGCAAGGCCCTGAGTTTGATTTCTGGTATGAAAAAAAACAGTGCTGCACTCTGCTCTGAACATGTATTTTGAAAACAATTGTCAAAAATGTAATATCTGAAGCACCCTCAAAATGTATCATTTTGGCTTATTATGCAGTTGATGATTGTCTTTCTAACCCCAAGTTTTGAAATATGAAAAACCGCCTTACTTCCCTGCTTGTGCCCCTTAAACTGGTGGAGACTGTCCAAAGAGCTGGTGTGTCAGTCAGCTTCCTGTCACAAAATACCTGAGAAAATTAAACTAAAGAGAGGAAAGATTTGTTTTGGCTCACAGTTTTGGAGGTTTCAGTCCATGGTTACTCAGCTGTGCTGTTTCTGGGCCTGTGGTCAGGCAATACATCATGGTGGGGAGCGTGTAGGGGAGCAAAACTGCTCATCTCATATTGCTCAGCAAACAAAGAATGAGGGGGCCAGGGACAAAATATACCCTACAAGGTCCCCAGAGACCTACTTCCTCCAACAAGTCTCTACTCCTAAAGTTTCTTCTTCCTTCCAGTGGCCTAGTCAGCAATCACCTGTGAAAGGTACCCCAGACCACTGTTGCACTGGGGACAAAGTCTTCAAAACATCTGCATTCAGGGAACACCTAAGATCCAAACTGTAATCATCAGGAAAACAGCATTTCTCGGGCTTTCCCAGCTTTGCATTCACTTCTGTAACTGTCACTTGAGCTCATACAAATGCTCCCAGTGATCCTGGAGACAAACTTGTAGATACTCATCCACAAAAAAGGAAGGGTCCCAACCTTTTAATGATGTAACCCACCATTTCTTTGAGTAGTCTCTTAGGTAATTCCCAGTGAATTACTCTGCCCTTTTGGATGATAGAGCAATGAATATCTGAGTATTCATCGGTTAGTTATGGATTTATTTTTCTTTTTTTGTGGTGCTGGGGATCCAGCTTAGGACCTCATGCATTCCATACAAATGCCTTTACTAATGAGCTACATCCTCAGCCTTTAGTACAGATTTTTTCAAAGTTAAGTTTTTAAAATTATTTCTATATAGTAGTTATTCATTTTATCACATTTTCTGTAATCCACATTTACTATATGGGTGATGTAGCCAAATGGATTGGTCTTTCCACATATGGCTCAAGAAAGAAATGTAAAACATAGCCTCTAATCATACTTCCCTTTGCAGCCAGCTGTTTCTGGCTATTATACTTTGACATTCCTTAAGGATTTTTTTTCCCTGAGACAATGCCATTCTCACATGGCAGGAAGAATTTCTTTTCTGCGTTCAATGTTACAGATCTTTTCTCCTGTGATTGTGGTTTGCTTTTCATTTTGAGAAGAAAATATCTACCAGATTAAAAAAAAAAAAAGAAAAAAAACTTAAGAGTAAAATTTTACTTCTTCATTTCATTGTACACATCATACTGTACTCCTTGTAACCTCTGTATTTTCAGAGTATGTACACCCTGATGTGCTAATGAGCATTAACGACTTACAGGAAGAGGCAGGCTTTTAAAATTAAACATCTGGGGTTTCTTAGCTGAGTCCATTTTACATGAATGTGTAATTCTATATTCTCTTTGCTTGTGGAGGGTGTAGCCGAGAAGTTGAGTTACTGGATTCGTCTTTTGAAATTGTAATGGGGAACAGTGTCTGTACCCCAGAGCTTCCTCCCTTGAGACTCTCGGTGGACACGTTAGCCAGTATTTGAAGGTGGAACTTGTTTAGCCTCAGTCATTAGAAATTTCACTTGACATGTTCTTCACACAGTGTGATCAAAGACCTTCTTTCCCATGGTCTTCACTTATTTAATGATGTTTTTGAATGTAAATACTTGCATAGCTAATGAAGTTGAGGGACAGGTTACCAGTTACAGGTGAAAATAGTGGAAACATGCTTATTTTTGGCGCAGAAACTGGAATGAATAGCTTGTTTTCTCAGACTCAGTTGCTCCTTCTGTAAAGTGGGGACAATTACAGGATCTATTTCCTTTGAGGATTATGAGGGTTATGGAACCTGATTCTTCTACAGAAAGAGCTTGGCATGGGACCTGGCTATTTATTGAATGTCTGTAATTTGCCAAGCAATTTTTCATGAGTTATTTAATTCATTGACCTGTGGGTCTTTGTTTCTTTGTATGACTAGAGCCTGGTTTGAATTCAGGCAGTCTTTACTGAGTTTAACTATAAACATTTAAAAAATATTGGCCATTGTTATTGATCAAACTCTTTTTCTTTTTGTCAAAGGACCCAGCTCTTAATGTTGAAACTGAAATAGAAATTTTGAAAAAACTAAATCATGTAAGTACTTGTTAAATATGATTTATATGTAAGTTCATTTATCCCCAGATATAGGAAGTGGGTCAGTTACTTCAATATGCTAGAGCTAGTATTAACCTGGGTTGCTTGCTTTGTATCTGTAGGTGCACATATACATGCACCTAGCTGTCACTTAGCTTGGAATAGTGTTACTTAAGAATTTTGAGGGACAATACTGCATAAGTGTTTCATGATTTCACGAATAAATAATTATATAATATTTTTACTTAGTTTTTCTTTTGTTTCATTTTTTGAGACAGGGTCTCACTATGTAGTCCAGGTTGGCCTTGAATTAACTATATAGCCCAGGCTGACTTTGAACTTGCCACTGATCCTCCTGCTTCAGCTTTCCGAGTGCTGGGATTACAGGCATGTGCCACTATACATGGCTTCTATTTAGTTTTTGAGAAAAGTCTCTGTCATATAGCCTTCATCAATTGGTCATGTATGTGAAGACAATGCTAATCATAAGAAATTGAAGCTTTGGGCCAGGGATATAGCTCAGTGGTGCAGCTCTTGTTTGATAAGTGCAAGACACTGAGTTTGATGCCTGGGTACCAAAAAAAATTAAGTTTTAACACTGTTAAGTACTTTTGGCCTGGGGATATAATTTGGTAATAGATACTTGCCTAGTGTGTGAAACCCAGTTTTGTTCCCTGTCACTGTAAACAAACAAATAAAACCCCATACATTTTATTTGGTGTAATCTACATAGAACTGACTTGTAATCTACTTGCCTTTTTCTTTCTCTTCTTTTTTTAAAAACTTATAATAATAAATATATTTTATTTGTTTTTTTTTTTTTGCGGTACTGGGGATCGAACTCAGGACCCTGTGCTTGCTAGGCAAGCGCTTATTCCACTGAGCTATATCCCCAGCCCTAATAAATATATTTTAAAAGGGAAGTTTTATTACTTATATATTAGCTATATTATGTATTTATATGTGGCCCAGGACAGTGCCTCTTGGTGCAGCACAGATAAGCCAAGAAGTTGGACAAGTTCTTATAAAATCAGAATGTCCCTCTTCTTGTGGAAAAATTGGGAGGCCCTTATACCGAGTCCCATTTTCCTGTGGTTCCAGTTATCTGGCGCCACATAGCCCTGCAGTCTGATAGCAATAATGCTATTGGTCCCCACCCTGAGTACTTTATTCATGCCATTGTCAGACTTCCTCAGGGTGCTTCAGGGTCCTGACTGCTGTGGGGCAGTGAGGAGAGCTGGGAAGGGACCTGGCCTTCATTCTTAGTACGAAGGGTCTCCATATAGAGGAACTGTGATCAAGTTCCTTACCAGCATGGTGGCGTGGAGTGTTTCTTGCAGGTTTTCACTGAGTCAGCTAGATTCTGTTCTGCCTTCTCTCCTGCTTGAACTTCATAGCATCCAGAGACAGAGGGCCAAATGCCTGGTCTTAGTCTTCCTGAGCCTCTGGGCAAATGTCTGAAATTCTATGGCATTAGTGCTTCTCCTCTTGGGAGGTTATTTTCACTACTTTTCTTTGTTTCCTGTTTTTTTTAGCCTTGTATCATCAAGATTAAAAACTTTTTTGATGCAGAAGATTATTACATTGTTTTGGAATTGTAAGTAGTACATGCTTTGAATTTGTTTCTTTTCCTTTAAGTGCTCATATACCAGCAAAGAAGAGTGTACTTAACTTCCTTATGTTGGAGACTGTCAACATGTATGTACATGGTGTGTGTATGTGTGTGTGTGTCTATGTGTACATATCAATTATAAAAACCCTCCAGTGTTTCCTAAGGTGGTTAGTATAGGATTGCAGGACTTGCATCTGAACCCACTCCATGTATGACTAGCTGAGCACCCACGGGTGAGTTATTTCACCTCTCTGAGCCTAGTTTTCTTAGTATTAAATGCATATATTAATGATACCCCAAGTGCAAAATCCTTGTAAGGGTTAAGTGCGGTGGAACTGGAAAAGCTCCATAGATCACCTGGCAAATGTGAGCGCTCAGCCTTGGCTTGATAGTGTTGTTCTGCAACTACCTGGCTGGGTGGGCCTTTGTGCTCAGGCTCATGCAACCTTGTGTGGTCACCTGAGATCTTTCAGTGTCTTGTTACTTCGTTGGCCATCATGGTCTTGTTTCACCTGGTGTGACCAAAATAGTTTCCGGTCTCCTTCCTGGGAGAGGGCTGTCTCATGTCCATTCCTGCATAGTTTTGCAATGTTCCTGGGATGGTTGATGTGGCAGGAGAGTATGCTTTGTGGCTGGCCGGCAGACAGTGGTTATGCAGGCCTAGGACATACTTGGATGGTCTTGTGGTTCCTAGGGAATGTTGCTCCCAAACGGGAGACTTACTTGACTGGATCCATTAGCGCAGTTTAATAATGGTAGCCATACAATGACAGTACCTGATACTGTGAGTCAAGTACTGCTGTAAGCACTTGATGTGCATTGACACATGTATCCTTCATAATAATCTTACAGGTTGCTTACAGGTTATAGATGTGCTACTGCTTTTAGCCTTACTTAAAGAAAAGGAAATTGAATCACAGAGGGATTGAATGGCTTTGTTGAGCAACTGCACCGGGCCAGGTACTTTACCTACATCAATTAGCTCTTAATTTTCACACTAGCCCTCATGGTAGGCGGTTGTCTTGGTCACTTTCTCCATGGTGGGACATCATGGTACCTGACATCTACAGCTGAGCGGAGGAGAGGTTCATTTTGGCTCCTGTTTTAGAAGTTTCAGCCCATGTTTAGCGCTGAAGAAAGCTGCTCACCTCATGGTACTTGGGAAGCACAGGGAAGGGAGTTCCTGGGGAGCGGGAGATACCCTTGCAGGTCAGACCTGCCTCTAACCTGGCCACACCCCCTAACAGCAAGTCATCTGTAGTGTCTCACTGTTTTAGTCACCTTCCAAAAGCTCCACTCTACCAGCATGAGGCTCCTGGCAGGCTTCTAGATCCAAACTATAACCATGATATGATTCCCATTTCTTTTAAGTGCAGAGAGGTGAAATATCTCACCCAAAGTCCTGTAGCTAGGAAGTGGTGGTGTTGTGCTTCAGACCCCCATTGCCTGATTATAAGTGCCTGCCTGCTCGTCTGTGTTAGCTCCTAAGTCAGGTGGAGTTCATGATAAGAATGCAGACTCCTAGCCAGGTGTGAGGATACTTGCATATAGTCTCAGCAGCTGAGGGAGGCTGAGGCAGGAGGATTGCAAGTTTGAATCTACCTAAGTAATTTAGTGAGACCCTGTCTCCAAAAGAGCTGGGAATGTGGCTCAATGGTTGAGTGCCCCAGGGTTCCATCCCTAGTACCATTAAAAAGAAAAAAAAAAAAAGAAAACTCAGCCTTTCCACTAAACTACATCCTCAGCCCTTTTAGTTTTTTGAAATGTGGTTTTGGTAAGTTGCTGAGTTGTCCATGCATGGCTTGAACTTGCAGTCCTCCTGCCTCAGCTTCCCAGAGTGCTGGGGCATACACCACCCTGCCTGGCCTGAGTTCAGATTTTAAAAGCTCTCCAACTATCAGCAGTGCCTACTGCACATTCCTTCCATTTTCTTCTTCTTTCCAGCTGGGGCATCTAATTGTAGAGGAAGTTGATTTGCTCATTAGTTTTAAAAATGGAAGTCAAAAGTGAATTAAAAATGTTTTCCTGTCCTAAGGAGTTTGCTTGTGTAATTGTCTCCTCTCCAAGTGAGTTTTCTTGCTTTACCGGTGTGTTTCAGGATGGAAGGGGGCGAGCTGTTTGACAGGGTGGTGGGGCACAAACGTCTGAAAGAAACTACCTGCAAACTCTATTTTTACCAGATGCTGTTGGCTGTCCAGGTAAGGGAAGCCCTCAAACTTTTGCCATTCTCCTTTCTGTGATGTGAATTACTGCCTGAGTTAGGTAGAACAGAGGGACTGGGGCTTAAAATTCAGAAGAGAGCCTGTGCGTTTTGTTGTTCTGTTCTTGGCAAAAACATCCTACCCCTTTGACTGAGATGACAAAGCTCTCGCTGTGAAATTAAGACACACTAGGAAAGGAGACTAAGAGCTGAGATGCCGCACAGTGGTCGAGGGCTTGCCTAGCAGTGCCAGCCCCTGGGTTCAGTCCCCAGAACTTGTAAGAGAAGAAAGGCAGTGGGAGCAGGGAGTGTAAAGAAATGAACACACAGGCCCATTCTCCTCTCTGTAGTTTGGAGGTCCTTCTGAAGGGGCATTGGTTGCTATACTGGCTTGATCCTTGCAGAAGCTCCCTTAGTTCTCAGAGTGGGAGCTGGGCCGGTTTGAGGGCGAGGTGCATGAGTTGGGCTGGCTGGGACAGATATTTTGCCCTTCTGTGGCAGGTAGGCAGGAAAGGAGCACAGCCTTCTCTCGTGAGGGTGTCGATGGAAGAACAGCTGGCGACTGTTTTCTTCGTGGACTTCACCATTTTCCAAACCCAGTTTGGGTCTGGTGATTCCCTGCCAGTTTCTTCTGAAAACACACTTTGTGGGTGGCTGGGGCTCTAGCTCAGCGGTAGGGCATTTGCCTAGAACGCATGAAAGGGTGGGTTCAGTCCCATGCACTTGTGTACACAAACCAACTGACAACAACTCGGTGCAGGAAGTGCATCACGTGGGAGCAGCTCGGGGCTTGAAGGAGATTTTTCTGGAGTTTATCCAGCTGGGTTTGTCTCCTGTGAAGTTTTCCCAAATCCATTTCCTAGTGGAAGTTTGTGGGAAGAACTTTCCCTTAGAAGGGGAACGTTAGAGAAGACTGAAACTCTTTTGTTATGTAGTGCTGAGCCCTGAGCTCAGGGACTGACCCTTGTGCATGCCAGGCACGAGTTCCACCACCAAGCTGTCCTTCTAGACAGAAGCCGTTCTTTTCATGGCAGCTGTCACCTTTCCAGTGCTTGGCTCTTTTTTGTTTCTTCCCTCCCTCCTTTATATTTCCTGAACAACAACAGGAAGATGTTGGATAGGGTACATTTTTGAATCCTACCGCAGTATGACATAGTATATTGGTGTTTTGTGCGTGTTTTTAAAAAATTTTTTTCCAGTGTTTTGAGACAGGGTCTTGCTATGTAGTTCAGGCTGTCCTTGAACTCAGTATGTAGCATAGCCTCACCTCCAGTTTGCAGTGATGCTCCTGCCTCTGCCTCCTAAGTACTGAGATTATGGGTGTGCGCCAGCATGCCTCGTAATGTGTTCATTTTTATATGCTATTTCAGATCATAGAGTTTTTGAACGTTAGAGTCAGGCTTTGCATTTAAGAATAGGTTAATTCTGGGTATGTGCACAGATAGTTTCCAAATATATAAAATTATTTATTTGGGTGGCTAGTTTTTTTCTTTGTTTTTTTGGGGGAGGGGTATCAGGAATTGAACTAAGGACCTTGCATTTGCCAGGCAGGCACTGTGCTGCTGAGCTATATCCCCGGCCCTGGGTAGTTGGCTTTTTGAGACAGCGTCTCACTGTGTAGTTTAGGCTGACTTTGGACTCACTGTGTAGCTCAAGCTGGCCTTGAACTTGGAGCAATTCTCCTGTCTCAGCCTCCCAAATGCTAGGATTACAGGTATGTACTAGCATGCCTGGCATTTATTTTTGAGGCATGGTCTTGCTTTGTACTTCAGGCTGGCCTTAAACTTGTGGTGATCCTCCTGCCTCAGCCTCCTGAGGGCTGGGACTATAGGCATGTGTCTCTACACGCAGGAAAAAACATATTTTTAGGATTGGAATAACCAAATATATTACCTTGGTGGAATTTTTATGGTTATTTGGATATGTTTTCAAAATAATTTTCTATTACTTATTTTTTTTTTCTGCTGTACTAGGGATTGAACCCAGGGGATACTGAGTTCAGTGGTAGAGTGCTTGCCTAGAATGCATGAAGGCTTCCAAATACATATATATTTTACTTTTGATACACGGTCTTGCTAAGTTTCCCAGAGTGTTCTTGGATTTGTAGTTCTCTACTTCAGCCTCCCAAGTAGAAGAGACAGAGACATGTGCCATCATACCCAGCTCGATTAAATTTTAATTAAAGCTGGGTGTGGTGGTGGATGCCTGTAATCCTAGCACTTGGGAGGCTGAGGCAGGGGAATCTCTGTCAGTTCCAGGCCAGCCCTGGGATACATAGTGAGTTCAAGGCCAGCCTGCACTACAAAGATAAACCCTATCTCAAAAGTTTCTTTTTATTTTAAGATAGATACCTTATATTTCTACCAATATGAAGGAAATATTTATTTCCTTGAATTGTAAATTATAAGAGTTATCATTCTAAGTTGTTGTTTTTCATTTTTTGTCTGTTTAAGGATATAGTTTATAAACTAACCCATTTACCTAGCAGTTTTCTATGATTTCAAGAAATATAATTGTATATAACAGCATCATTTAGTTCCACCTAGCCTAAGCTATATGTCTGTACTCACATATCCACCGTATATTTCTAAGCATCACACCTCCCTTTCTGTGTAGTACCTTCATGAAAATGGGATTATCCATCGAGATTTAAAGCCAGAGAATGTTTTACTGTCATCTCAAGAAGACGACTGTCTTATAAAGGTAAGAAATTTATGTTCTGCATGTGGCCGTTCCAGTAGATTTCTGCTCCAAAACTGTCTTTTAATTCATCAGGTTAAAAAAATGAGAGCATTAAAGGGCTGATACTCAAACCTTTCCTCTGTTAGCAGTTGTGGAAATCAGATGGGACTGCTGTATTTCGGAGCGTAGTGAGTGTTCGCGGAGCTTCACTGTGCGCAGGCCGCCTTTGCGAGGGGCGGGAGGTCTGAGGGGAAGAGTGAATCACATGGCCTGCTTGGTTCTCTCAAGCCCAGCTTCGCTTTAGAATTTCCTGCTCAGATTTTACGAAGGACAACTAAGCTAAAAGCACCCAGGCTGCACCTCAGAATCTGAGGGTGATAATATACATACATATTTATATATTATATATTTATTATGTATTATATATTATTTAATATTATATATATATATATATATACACACACACACACATATATATATATATATATTTTTTTTTCCCCCTAAGCTTCCTAGATATTCCTTGGATAGTGAAGTTTGGAAATCTGAGGTCTAAAAAGAACCAGGGATAACTAATTTGAATCCTAGAGTGTTTGTGGCAAGGGTATAACTTTTTGTTATAAAAAGTTATAACATTATAAAGAATAGACGTAAGTTAGAAAACCTGTTTCTTCAGGTTCTTATGCTCAGAGATTTATTCCAGTCTTGAACTCACTAAGCCCAAGCTGGTCTTAAATTTGAGATCCTCCTGCCTCAGTGCCCCAGTACCTAGATTACAGATGTGCGGGGCCTTCCCAGCCTCATGGATTTGATTTAGGGTTTGGTTTTTTTGAGCCAAGGACTCACTATGTGGTTCAGATTGACCTTGAACTTTATGTAACCCAGGTTAGCCTTGAACTCATGGTGATCTTCCTGCCTCAGCCTCCTGAGTGCTTGGATTACAGGCATGCACCACCATGCCTGGCTTGGATTTTCTTGTAAGCAAAATTAAATACCTTAGCTTTCAAAGATAGGAATTTGTGCCTAGTTGTGATGGCCCACATGTGTAATCCCAGCACTCAGGAGGCTGTGGCAGGAGGATCACTGCAAGTTAAATTAAAATGAGATGTCCAGTAATGTATTATAGGTGATTAGGTGAAGCCTAGGCTACATAGTGAGACCCTGTCTCAAAAAAAAATCCAAAAAAAAATACTAGGCATGGTGGCACACACCAATAATCTCAGTCCTTGGCAGGCTGAGGCAGGAGGATCCCTGTGAGTTTGATGCCAGCCTGAACTACATAGTGATAGCCTGTCTCCAGGAGAAAAGAAAAGAAACCTAAAAAACCCCCAAGGATATGAATTTGTGGGTTTCAGATTAACTGTGTGAACTGTATAGTAAAAACTTCAATTTTTACATGTCTGGATTTACATGTCTTGGGGGACAGTAGACCATGATCTTTTTATTTTATGAGATTGTTAAAAGTGATTTTTTTTGTCCTTAATTTTAGATTACTGATTTTGGGCAGTCCAAGATTTTGGGGGAGACCTCTCTCATGCGAACCTTGTGTGGTACCCCCACTTACTTGGCTCCCGAGGTCCTTCTCTCTGTTGGGACTGCGGGGTATAACCGAGCCGTGGACTGTTGGAGTTTAGGAGTTATTCTTTTTATCTGGTAAGAAAAGTTTTCATCACTTCACTATCTGGTTGGAGGTGATTTGATGAAATCATAAATGTGTCCGGGTAGGGAGCTTCGCTTAGGTCACCTTTTGAACATTGATTGAAAGAAAACCTTGACTTTTCGTTATACTGAAAAAGAAATCTATACGTTGGAATGCTGCTGAGAATACCGCTTGATTTCTTTTCCTTTCTCTCTCTACCAATATTAAGCCTTAGTGGGTATCCACCTTTCTCTGAGCATAAGACTCAAGTGTCACTGAAGGATCAGATCACCAGTGGGAAGTACACCTTCATTCCTGAAGTCTGGGCAGATGTCTCAGAGAAGGGTATGGATACGAGAGGGTTAAGAATTTGTGGTTTATTCAAATGCGAGTGTGCTGTTGGTGGGAGTTTCTTTTCCAACTCTGTGGTGTTTTCTCTGTTCTTGTTTCTGTTGTCAGTTTTGTATTATTTGAGCAGAGGAAATTATGAACGTGGGTTCCAGAATCTAAACTCAGGTCCTGGGTGTGGTATTTCCTAGCTGTGTGACATTAGGCAAGTTATCTAACTTCTCTGAGTCTTCATTTTCTTTACTTTAAAGGGGCCTTCAGTGACCCCTGCTGAAGGATTTTTGTGAGGATTAAGTATAATGTACACAAGTGCTTGGTACCTACCTATTTAAGGGTACAAAATAATAAGTAACTTTTTATTATAAGCTTTTCTTTGAGGAAATAGCATGTAAGAGGGCAACATCATTAGTCACTTTGTATTTTATAATTTAAAAATGCAACCTTGTAACTCTCTGAAGAGAAAGTAAATTAAAATAAGATGTCCAGCAATATATTATAGGTGATTGTGTGAAATGTCAGTATGTTTAAGGCGTATGTTCCTTTTTTCTGTTTTTGTTTTTTTGATACAGGGTCTCACTAGGCAGTTCAGGCTGTCCTTAACTTGCTATGTAGCCCAGGCTGGCCTCGAACTTGCAGTGACACACCTGCTCAGCCCCCCTGAGTGCTGGGATTACAGGTGTGGGCCACCATGCCTGGGTAAATGTCACTGTGCTTAAGGAGCAGTATTTTTGCAGTACACAAACTAACCTGAAGTTGTTGCTTGCTGCAGTTGTCAGGTTTTTTTTCTGACAAGCGTATAATTCTGGGGAGCCCTCTCTGGCTAAGGGACTCACTCACCATCTCTCTGTGAGTCTCAGGAAAGGTGGCTGTGGATTCTGATTATCTGAGAACTGGGTAGAAATTCAGTTTTAATTAGTCTGAATGTGAGTCTAGCAACAAGAGAGGAAACAGGGATCTCAGAGCTTTTGATGACCCAGCAGGGAGAGATGGGGGCATCGCTGTCATTCTTGGTGCTGAGAGTCCCCTGAATACAGAGCGAGGAGGATTGGGAGGCGCTGTCCACTCTCTCTGCTGACTCCGTGACGATCTTCTCTTTCTGGATGGTGGCCTGTCATTTTGGCATACTTTTATATCACTGCTTTTATGTATTTATCCTTTTCACTGAGCCCAATTCTCTTTCGCTTTAGCTCTGGACCTTGTCAAGAAGTTGTTGGTTGTGGATCCGAAGGCACGGTTTACGACGGAAGAAGCCTTAGGTCACCCATGGCTTCAGGTGGGTGTGGGGCGGTGCCCCCTTGAATAAAATGAATGGGAAGTCCTCGACCAAACTGCCTGAGTGAGGTGAGGAAGAGCGCGGAAACACAACCTTTTGTGTGCTGGGTCTGTTTGTGTAATTGTTTTAGGTCAAGTGTGGGTATATGGTGTGTGGTGGCTGTTTGGGGCGTGCATCCCTTCTCATGTTATCTATGGCTTTGGGATGGACGCACTCACTTTGTGGCTTGCTCTGGTTCCACTTGGCTGCTCTGAGCCTGGTCTGAGTGTGTCCTTTGAGAGATTGTTCTGACCCCACCCCCAGCTGTGTGCCCTCCCCTCCTGCCCTGCAACAGGTGGGGTGGGCTGGGCTGCATTTCAGCCATCCTCTAGTCAGGGCAGCTGGGGGAGCTGGAGCAGGGCAGCTTCCCAAGAGAGAATCCAGCTGTTTCAGAAGCCCACTTGACTGGGTAGAAGGGGTCCCACTTAGTGCTCTTGGGGAGTAAGTGTGCCATTAGTGTAGGCCATCACCTGTGCCTCTCTGGTCTGCATTACTTCTATGTTTATGTTGTGAGTTGTGGCTGCTGTTTGATCATTAGCTGACCTCATTCAGAGCTGCTGGAGTTGCAGGCCCTGGTCTCTTCACTCTGTTAATCTTTTTTTTTTTTTTTTTTGCAGTACTAGGGATCGAACTCAGGACCTTGTGCTTGCCAGGCAAGCACTTATTCTACTGAGCTATATCCCCAGCCCCACTCTGTTAATCTTTGGCTTTGGAATTACCTGCAACATCAGGGAAATTTTCTGATGGATGTCAGATATGCTCTTTGTTACATTTCTTTTTAGCACAGCCATGCCTCTTTCTGTTAACTTTCTTTTGGTCCCTTTGTGTTCTGTGATGCTGGGGTCTTAATCAGATAGCTTGAGTTAGAAGCGGTTACTCAAGGGATATTTGTCCAGGAATTCGTTGGGCAGTCCAGCCTGGGCCCCTGGGAGGACTGTCCCTATTCTCTCTTGCAGTCATGCATACCTAACAGTTTTGCTCAGTTCAGCCCAGGTTGAGAACAACAAATCCTTAGAAGAAAGAAAGAATAAAAGGGGGATTGGAGGTGGGCAGATGTGTGTTTTGGATGTTGCCCTGGAAACTGCAGTCCCCCCGGAAGAAATCTGTCAGATGATTTAGTATTTAATAGACCACACAGATTTGAAACAGCAGGACCTTGGAGAAAATGAGTTTGGAAACAAAAGGTGCCTTTGCGTGTGGGGATTTGATTTTCATGGAAAAAGAGAAATACGCCTCTTGGCTCTTTTGATGTGTCCTAATAGGGAAACTCTTGTGGGTCCGCGGTAGAGGTAGAGGAGCTGGGTGAGGCTTGGAAAAAATGGAGCTGGCCAGTGAGGTTTGGGAAAAGTGCTTGTGTCTGCCTGAAATTTACGAGCCACCAGAGTCTGTTATTCACAATCAAGCAAAAGGTGAATACAGCAGTCTTCTGGGAATACTCTTTTGTCCACACATTTTGCAGCCAAAGGTTGAGTGAAGGAAAGGATGCAGACTAGCTATCTACTATATGTGCTGCCAGAGCAAGCATGGATTAGCTATTAGTCATTCGTAGTGATTAGGTTTTACTTAGTTTTGAAAGTCAGTATTGTGAAGTACCAGAAGATTTTGTGAGTCTGGCGCTGGGCTGAGGATTGGGAATGTGAATTCTTGTCTCTAGTACATCAGTAACAGTGTCCAGTTTGGGGAGAATTTCTTATATCCTCCTTCTGCTTTATGTTTATTAAAATAGAGATTCTTTCTTTCTTGGTCTTTGAGGGATATTATAATTTTATAATTTAATTTTATTTCATTTTTAACCTATTATTTTCTGGCTTTTGAAGGCATGGCCTTGCTATGTAGTTCAGGCTGGCCTCAAACTCACTGTGTATATGTAGTTCAAACTGGCCTTGAATTTGTGGCAATCATCTTGCCTAAACCTCCTAAGTGCTGGGATTACAGGTGTGTGCCACCATAGTGGCTTAATTTAATATTTTTTAGTAGATTGTAGATAACTCAGAGGAAAGATGTTACAGATGTACTGTGTCACCTGTGTTAACAATAAGCTTTTTCGTATTATTGCTAATTGATGACTTAGAGACATAGGCTTCCACAGATTCTGTGTTACTCTGGCCCCACTGAAGGGCTGCCGGCAGCAGGGCAGAAGGAGGTGAGGTAGATGGAGGCTGTGACATGAATGGGTATGGGGGCAAAAGGGGGACAACTTTGGACAGGGACGCTGCGTGAGAAGTGATATCATAATGCCTGTGAGAGAGCAGATGGGGAATCTAGCCGTGCTTGGGGTTGCCAGAATCGGTACTGGGGGGCCATGCCAAGTGACTTAGTAAGACAGTGTGATGGAAGCAGCGGGTGGTCTGGCTGCTAGGTAGGGGAAAGATGAACTCATTGTTAGTCTTCCGGTACTGTCCGTTTGTGCTGTCCATGAATTTGTGAATATTGGAGGCCTCTGTTCCTGTGTCTTCTCCCTGACCACCACCGTACATTTGACTTAGGGGGAGGAATAGGGAGGAGGGGTGCTTGGATTGGAAAGTACATGGGGCTTTGGAGTCCATGGGGCTCTGGATCTGCTCAGTTGTGAGAGACCAAGGTGGGCTTCTGGCTACCCCAGTGCCCACTTTCCAAGCTATAAGAGTTTTGCATTTCCAGAGGTGGGGAGAACAGTACCAAATGCAAACACTGGAATGTGTAGTATGAAGTATCCTGGCAGGTGGGAGCTGTGAGCACATACACCTGGGCAAGCGTCCTCTTTGCCTCCCTCACGCCCCCAGCATGAAACACCTGCAACGCTCTGCCCTGTTCATTCTTGTCCTTTCTTGTTAGACCTGAGCTTGGGATACTGTGGGCTTCAGGTCCTTTTGCATTTGTACAACACATGCTGGATAATTTTCTTGGGCTGTTGAGGCAGTTAGGATGGCCTGGGTCACTGGCCTCAGTGGTGGCAGGGGTTGGGAGGGATGTAGAAGGACTGAGGAAGCTGCATGTGTCAGCTCCACACTCTGGCCTCCTATTGTTACCTCTCTCAGGAGCTGGGATGCTGGTTTTAAAGTCTTAGCTGCTCGCGTCTGTGGTTCTCTGACCCACTGAGAGCTCTTGGGCACATGGGCTTGGGACAGCCAGTGTTGACTGAGCACAGGCTGCTCATGAGACCACTGTGAGAAGACAGAGGTGGGCGATAGCCCTGTCATCATGGGGTCTTCCTTTCCCTCATGTGCAGCCTACTTAGGTTTTTAATTTCTTCACAGGATGAAGACATGAAGAGAAAGTTTCAGAATCTACTGGCCGAGGAAGATAGGCTGCTGTTGGCTGTACCCCAGGTCATGCCCCAGGTATTCCTCTTAATGATCACGTAGATTAAAAATCTAGAAAGTCATACATACCCTGTTATCCCAGCACTCTGGGAGGCTGAGGCAGGAGGATCAAAAGTTTGGGCCTAGCCTGGCAACTTAGCAACTTAGTGAGACTGTGTCTCAAAATTAAAAATTAAAAAAGGACTGGAGATGCTCAAGGCATAGACCTTGGGTTTATTGCTGAGTGTGTGTGTGATTTATAATGTAGTAGATACATTTGTTTCTTCTTATCTGCTCCTGCATCTTTATAAGACTTAATAAGTCAGGGGATGTTAAATGCATTAGAGAAGCACAGCAAGAGGTTGTCAGAAGGTATCTTGCAAGGCAACATCCAGCATTCTGTTAGAGGTTCAAATTTAAATTTGTTGGAAAATGTAGCTGGGCATGGTCACACACATCTGTAATTGTAGTTCTTGGGAGGCTGAGGCGGGAGGGTTGCTGCAAAATTCAAAGCCAACCTGTATTACATAGTGAGTTCAAAGCTAGCCTGCACTACAAAGTAAGATCCTGTCTCCAAAAAAAATAGGAAAATTTAAGATTTGGGCAAGGGGTCGATTTCTTGATTGTTTTTCATCTCAGTTTTTTGTAAGTATAAATTAATGTTGGCTCATTCCTATCCTCCTGTTCCTTCTTCTTGTTTTGTTGTTAAAATGTTGGGGAAGGAACCATGGGCCTTGTGCATGTTAGGCAAGTGCTGTGCAACTGAGCTACATCTCTGGCCCTGGTCCTGTTTTTATTTGGAGAATATCTCTTTTTTTTTTTTCCTACTGTTCTCTCCTAATTTTATAAGTAGGGAAAGAACTAAAACACAAAAGATTATCTTCCATAAGAGAGCAAGGGTTTTGGAGATGGCTTCAAATAGAGGGTTTTTTTTTTTTTTTTTTTTTTTTTTTGAGACAGGGTCTTGCTGTGTAGTACAAGCTGGCCTTAAATTTGCTTGTATAGCCTTAGGCTGGCCTTGAACTTATGGTGATCCTCCTGCCTCAGCCTCCTGAGTGCTGGCCTTACAGAAGTATTCCAGCACACCCAGCCTTTTAATTTTTTTTTTTTTTTAATTTTTTGGTCTTTTTTGAGACAGGGTTTTGCTATATAGTCCAGGCTGGCCTTGAACTCACTTTGTAATCCAGGCTGGCCTCGAATTTACAATGATCCTCCTGCCTCAGCCTCCCAAGTGCTGGGATTACAGGCATGCGCCAACACACCCAGTCCTGGTAAACCCATTTTAAGCTACAAATATTTTAAATAAAAAATGCATTTAATACACCTAAACTATTAAACTCCTAGTTTAGCAACATAGTACAGCGTAGTGTATAGGTTTCCCCTCTTAATCTTGAGAGTATCGTACTGCATATTGCTAGTTCAACAAAAGATCCAAATTTGAAGTTCATTTCCTACTGTCCGTGTAATGCTTTTGCATCACTGTATGTGCAAAAACTCAAAGTCAGGCCAGGCATGGTGGTGGATGCCTGTAATCTCAGCATTCGGGAGGCTCAGGCAGGAGGATTGAAGTGACTTCAAGGCCAGCCTGAGTTACAGAGCGAGATCCTAACTCTAGAAACCAAAAAAACTCAGTCAGATTGTCTGTGCATCATTAAGTGATGAGAAGCCAGGAGGGAGAGAATTGACAAGTAGAGAAACTTGTCCAAGTCCAGGGGGTTGTTATATCCCCATGTTACTGGCAACATTTTAGGAAACTTTGCTAGAAGCTGATGATTTTCTTTTCAACATTTCTCCCTTTCCTCTCTGGATTTCCAGCCTTCCACCAGTCGAAAGCGGCCTCTCGAAGCGGAAGCTGAGGATGTCAAGACCACAAAGTACCCGGCTGTGTGTGCTGCTGTGTCATGAACACTGTGATTGGAATGTGAAAGAAACGTCTCTTACTCTGCTGTCATCTTGTTTCTTTATGTCTTTTTTTTTTATAGCTTCTGTTTTAATGATGGGAATGATTGCTTTTCTGCAATCATTAAAAACCTGGTGGAACTTGGGCTTTGTGCTTATGCTTGATGCTTGAAATCTGCTTTTTTTTTAAGTGTTAGAAGTTATTGTGTGCCTTTCGTGTCAACCTTGACAGTTGTCACGAGGCTGGTTTCTTAGGCTGCCACCCTCTTTTAGTCTGTGAGAGATGGCATATAAATTGTCTGGGCCCCTTAGAAGGTCACTGGGAAGAGGCAGGGTGGGGTTGGGGTAGAGTTTGTAGTGGCAGCGGCCACCAAGCCCAAGAAATGGCAGGTACCTTGACGCATATATCACGGGCCAGTGTTAAATTCCCTTCCTCACTCCAGTAACTATATATCTGTGCTGTCTTTGCAATCCTAGGACTGAGTACGTTGGCAAATTCCACTTGCTGGGATTCCAGGTGTACACCACCACGCACAGCTTTCATTCCTGTAAACCTTATACAGTGATACTTGAACAGCAGATTTTCCCAGTATGGGGATAGAGAGAAACATAAGGAGACTTTCAATTCATGTCTGTCTTTTCTGCTAAATGAGATATAGATGACTCATTTTTCAAAGATGTTAGGCTTTTAGACGAGGTCAGGTATGTGAGCATGTCAGGTTGACCCAGTAACGATTAGGGAGTTTTTTGCGAAACCCTACATTTGTTTGGCTGTTCTTGTCCTCCCAGTGATCCTATAAGCTAGGTCTTCCAACCACTCTTATTTTATAGTTGAGGAACCCAGACTTAGAAAAGTAAGGTAACTTCTTCCAGCATCACACAGTTGGTAAGTGGCAGTGCTGGGACTCAGCCTAGGTCTTGTCAACCCAAAAACTAATACTACCTACTCACTTTTATATGCAGACTCAGGGATGTTGATTCACACTGACCAAACTCATAAGAGACTAATGTTGAATCCTATGTGCCAGTCCGTTTAATTATAAAGGACATGAACTGCCGAAAGAAGCACTTTTTTGTCTGCCCATCCAAGTTTTTCAGTTCGTGCAGGCAGGCTGCAGGGATAGCCCACTGATCTGTGGAAGTTGTAGCCCACTCATTTCGTGGGGAAGATTTGTTTCAGAGATATAGGTGGCTGGGCCTGGGAGTTACCAGGTAGGCAGGCAGTTCTAGTAGCTGGCTCCTGTTTGTCTCTTTCTATCTGTTGATCATACTATTTCCCCCAACTCCGCCTCTTTTCAGTACTGGGGGTGAACTGCATCCTCCAGCCCTTTTTAAAATTTTGAGAGAAGGTCTCACTAAGTTGCTAAAGTGCTGGTATCTAATGTGTGATTCCTGGACCTCAGCCTCCCAGAATGCTGGAATTACAGGCATGTGCCACCATACCTGGCTGTGCCTCTTTGGTAACTTTGCCTGGCTGGTATCAGACCACAATGTAACTCACTGGCTATGCCATGGATCGAACACCATGGTTCAGATACTGCTCACCTTCCAGGACAAGAATCAAGAGCACACAGCTGTTGCCCTCGGCACTAGGGGTAGTGTCCTTGGTAATTGGAAGGGTATGTAAGCTTTCTCAGGGGAACTAGTGGGGATTTAGTTGGTTTGAATATTTAAAGGATGAGGCTGAGATTGCCAGGTTGAATGGGCTTTAGCCCATTTGGAATAATGTGAAGTTGTGTTGTGCTTTGTTTTTTAAGGGTACTTCCCATGTTGGGGTAGAGTTCATCAGCTCTTCTGTGTCCAGAGCACTGCGTCTTAGCTCCCTCTGATACCTGCCGTGGTATGTTGAGTAACAGCCTTCAGTAAGTGTCTTCACTCTAATCCCTAGTATCTGAGAACATCTTACTTTACATGGCAGAAGGGACTCTGCAGACAACACTAAGGATCTTGAGACAGGACCATTATTCCTGTCTTATTCCTTGGGCCCATGACCTTGCGGGGGTCTTTGGAGGAATACAGGAGGAGTGAAAATGAGCCCAGACAGTGATGTGATCACTGAGCAGAAATCTGCTTTGAAAATGGAGGGAGGGGCTCCCATCCAAAGAGTACAGCGGGCCCCTGACAGCTGAAAAAGGCGAGGAAATGGATTTTCCCATGAGAACCCTTGAAAGAATCAACTGATCTTTTATAGCTTTCTGACCTATAGCACTGTAAAGAAACTTTGTTGTTGTTTTGTGGTTTTGTTTTTGAGACAGGATCTCACTATGTAGTTCAGGCTGGCCTTGAACTCACCACAGTCGTCCTGCCTCAACCTCCTGAGTGCAGGGATTACAGGCATGTGCCACCATGCCTGGCAGTCTGATTTCTTTTGGGAGCAATTTTTTTCCCTGTTCCTTGAAGTTATGGTGTGTGTGAGTGGGGACAATAGTAAAGCTGAAGGAAGGGGTTCTCAGAAGTTTCTTCTGCTATGGGACTCCTTCCACTGGCCACCTACCTGGAGGACTTGGAAACATGAGCAAATAGTAGTGGAGTGGCAACATCCATGATGGGAACAATGTTGTGCTAGCCTGAGCTCTGTGCTTCCTCATGTTAGCTTTGGGTAAGTTACTTAAAATTGCCGAGCTTTTGTTTCCTTATGTGTAAAATGGGTGCAATAAGTGTACCAACCCTCTCCTGACATGGTGAAAAGTCAGGGGAAGAGCCACAAAGTGCCTGGCATGTGACAAGGGGTTCTCATTATATGAGCTAGAGGAGAAACTGTCACACTGTGACCTCCACCACCTCTCCTTTTTTTCAGTACTGGGGATTAAACTCACAACCTTGCACTTGCCAAGCAGGCACTTATTCCACTGAGCTATATCCACAGGCCCTCGCCTTCATTATAGAGTGGGAGAGGCACATGCCTAACCGGAGGGAGGCAGAAAGTGCTTCAGCAGGGAAGTAACATATTGTCAACTCTTTTCTGAGTACTTGTATTAGCATTGGGATGCCTTTGAGTAAGCAGGTTTGGGGAGTGCCAAGCCTGAGGTGCGTGCTGGGAACAGAGGTGGAGGTCATTTTCCAGGAGGTGAAGTCTGCCACTCCCTTCTGTAGAACAGCCAGGTAGCTCCATGGTGGATGCCCTACACACCTGCGTAATGGTGCCCTTGATACTTCTTGTTTGTGCCAGTCTCTGCCCAGTGCTTCATGTGGTAATTGTTTCCCTATTTTTCACTGTAACATCCTGCTTTTCCCCATGTACTGGAGGGAATGACCCCAACTCCTTTACATATACTAGTCAGGTCTTGCCAATCTAATTGTGGTGACTGGCTCAGACATGGGCGTGTGGCCCACATGGGACCAGTAAAAGTCAACTCTGGGACTCTGGTTGGAACTATAGTTTGAATATCTCTAATCTGAATATTCAAAATGCTCCAAAATCCAAAACTTTGACCGCTGACATGAGGCCACGTGGAAAGTCCCATATGATGAAACTGCGTGAAAAAATTATTAAAAATATTACTGCATATATTACTTTCAGGCTGTGGGTATAATATATATGAAACATAAATGGATCTTTAATGTTTAGATTTGGGGTGCTTCCCCACCATATCTCATGATTGCAGATATTCCAAAATCAAGAGCTCAGACTAGCCAGGTGTGGCACATGCCTATAATCCCAGTGCTCCTAGAGAGGCTGAGACTGGAGGATCAACAGCGAGTTTAAGACCAGCTTGACCTGCGTAATAAGACTTCACAGCCCCCCCCAAAGAAAGAAAGAAAGAAAGAAAGAAAGAAAGAAAGAAAGAAAAAGAAAGAAAGAAAGAAAGAAAGAAAGATCTGAGACACTTGTGAACATTTCAGATAAGGATACTCAACCTGTATTGGGAAACAGCCTCTGCTTTCTTGGGTAGATGTAGCTAGGAGCTACATGGCCACTGCGTGCAAAGAACTACATGAAGGTGGGCAGCAAGAGCCAAGACAGATTGGAGAGTGAGTTTGGGTTGATTTCCTGGATCCAGCTATGCCTGAAGCAAGGCACTGCTTAGGACTTTTTTTGCTTTACTGCAGGTTGGGGTCTGTTTCAGTTGATCTGGAAAAGGCCAGACTAATAAATGCAACCATTTACAAGTTCTAAGAGGCTCTTTTTTTTTTTTTTTTTTTTTAAGTTCTAAGACTCTTGAAGACTGTTTTCTCTAGTAGGGAAAATGTTCTCTTCTGTTGTTTCTCTGCCAACTTTAGGGTTTTTGGAAAGGTCTGAGAAAGAGTCCGAAACCCCAAGGTTGGGTGAACCCCTCCCAGCTAATTATACCGCGGGGTTTGGGAGCGAGCCCTTTCCAGTAAACTTTCAGGACTCCTCGGATGGGTAGGGCAGGGATTACACCAGTGAATCTCGGAGAGCTTGTGTGCCAGGCATTGTGCTAAGGGAAATGCATGTGTCTCCTTGCGCACTAGCTCCCTGAAAGCTCAGGGCAGCCTTGTGAAGTACTGTCACATTTTCCCCGTCTGCGAAAATCAAGGCTTTGTGGCTCCATCCAGGGATTTGCTCACGGTTTCCCAGTTTTCAAGAGGAAAACAGGATTTGAACTCTTTTTCCAGAGAGCCCTTGCTTCTTAACGACTAAAACTACTTATGAGGTTCTGTCAACTGATGAGCGTAAGTACCAGGCATGGTTCTGGATTATTTCACCTCAGGTGGAGAAGCAGGCCGCGAAGACCTGACCCTAGTCACGCAAGAGGAAGTGGAGATACAGGTTCTCAGTTGAGTCCGCCTCAGCCCAGGATACAGGTGTTCACTGTCCCACCTCCACTCATGCACGTGTCTGCACAGCTCTAGCATGGGATCCTATCAACTCGGGGCGTGTTACCCTGGCACTTGGGCTGACCATCGCCCCGGGCCCAGCGTGGAGGGTGAAGAAGGGGCCCTGCGCAGGGAGCCCAGGGGCTGGGCCAGGGTGGTCTGCAGTGCGGCTGGCGGCGGCGCACATCAGGGAACTGCGTGCTTTGCAGCACCAGCCGGATAGGCGCGGCGGGGGTAAACGCAATGCCGGAACAGCGACCCGCAGCAGAGGGCTCCAGGCGGGGCGCGCGGGCGGGGGCGCGGCGAGCGTGCGCGTGCGCGATGCGAGGAGAAGCCGCGGGGGCGCGCGTGCGCGGTTTGGGGGGCGGTGTGGGTTGCCTCGGCGGCGCGCGGCACGGCGGGAATATGGCGCGCGGGAGCGGTGCGCGCGCCTAGCTGGCGGGACCGTTAGCTCCAGGCGGACGCGGCCCGGGCCCCGTGGGGATGGAGCAGTCGCTGCCGCTGGCGCCCGAGCGGACCCCGGGGTCGACCCCGGCGCGGAGTCGCAGGCGGCGGGAGCCCGAGTCTCCGCCGGCGCCGGCGCCGGTGAGTGCGTGAGGGGCGCGGGCCGGGAGACTTTCTTTGTGAAACTCCGTCGGTAGGAGCCGGGCCGGGCCTCAGCAGCGGACGAGTGGCTGTTAGGCGGAAGCCGCTTCGCCGTCAGGGTTCGAGCCCCGCCGCGGGCCAGGAGGCGGTGGGCCCCGGCCCCGGCTGCCGACTGCCTGCCTCAGTTTCCGCGGGAGAATGTGTGCGCGCGGGGGGGGGGTCAGTATACAGTTGGCGCCCGCTGCCCGCCCCGCTGCCGCCTCGACCCCGCCCCCTTGGAGTGGAACCCTGGCACCGGGCTCGGGGAAGCCGGAGACTGGAGTTGCGGGCAGACAGGTGCCGGCGTAGCCCGGGAGGCTCAGGAGCTGACATCCCCAGTAGGATTGACAGGGAGCGAGCTCACCGTGCTCGGGAGGCAGCAAGGCTATTGGTGGCTCACCACAGAGTGATACTGGGAAGCTTCCCGTCCTCTTCAGCTTCGTAGGGTGTTTGGCGTGTGTCACGGTGAAGGATGCTAAGCCAAAGGGGCTCCTGCCAAATGGGTTGGGACGGCCCGAGTGCGGGGCTCTTTTGAGATTTTTTCAGGGCATAGGAATAAGCTGGAGCACTTTATAAAAGTATGGGCAGCACCCCTTACTCCAGGCCTATGGACTCTGGCGCTCCAAAAGAAGGGAACAAATTCTGAATCTTTAACAAACTTTTGAAATTTTGATTAAGCGAGTTCGGCAAGCTTTATAAAGAGTAAGTTTCCTGCGAGCAGAGACCTGCTGTGTTTATAACACAGATACTCCTGGTATCTTGTGTGGTGCCCGGAGCGTGGTAAATGATTAGTAAATATTTGTAGGAAGACTGATGACTAGAGTTTGCAGCATAGGAACTCTTAAAACATTTTCCAGGACTTCGTAAGAGCATCATCATCTCCATCCACTTTACTGTGTATGTGATTTTTCTCAGCTCTCATTTGAACTTTTGTGACTGTTTGTAATGCCACGTTTTTAGTATGTTTCAGGGTGTGTGTTGTTTAATATAAAGGATCAATTTTGTATTTCTTAGATTAAAAGTAACTTTGAAAAAATTTAAAATGCATGTTTATTTCTCTTCCTTTGGGAACAGAAGGTTTATGGGATTTTCTTTCAGAGATAGGCAGGTAAATATTTGCATTTTCATCAAAGCAAATCTTAATGACTATATTTTTAAGTGTATATATTTTGGCTTTTTGAGATAGGATCTCGCTAGGTAGTTCAGGCTGGCCTTGAACTTACTAGGTAGCCCACGCTGGCCTTAAATTGCAGCAGTCCTCTCGCCTCAGCACCGTCTCCTTCCCCTTCCTGGGATTACGGGCGTGCACCACTATTCCTGCCTCACCATTTATTCAGGAAAGTTGACAAATTTGCTTAAACCTCTGAGGATTTGTAGTTTTCCTGTGATGTTTTGAAACTGAGATTTATGCCTAGTCCAGAGTCAGTGCTAGAATAGAATTGTTTGATATTTCAGAGGCTGTTTTTTTTTTTTAATCAGGTTGCATTTAATTGGTTTCACTTCATTAGGGTGGTGTGGTGGTGGTGGTGATTGTCCACTGGACAAAGTGTACAAATATAAAAAGACTTTTTGAGTTGAGATTGCTTCTGAAGAAAAATTGAAAAGTAGGTGCTATAGTCTCAGTGTGCTGTTGTTATTGTTTATATCCCCGTCCGCGTTCCCCCCCCCCACCCACTGAGGATTGAATCCAGGGCCTTTGCACTGAGCTACATCTCCAGCCCTGTTTTATTTCTACTTTGAGAAAGAGTTTCACTAAGTCACTAGATTGTTCTGGCTGGACTCCACCTTTAGATCATCCTGCCTCACCTTTCTAAAGTGCTGGGATTATAGGCTTGTGTCACCACATCCAGCTGGATTTGTCTTTCTAAAAAAGTGCTTTAAACAGGATATGGTGGTGTATACTTTAATTCCAGTACTGAGGAGGATGGGACAGAAGGATTTCATGTTCAAGGCCAACCAGGGTTACATGCCTTGCTTCAAAAAAAAAGGAAAAAGTCTTTAAAAAGTTTTATTGCGATCTAATTTACCTGCCATAAAAGTAACCCTTTCAGTATATAATTTTTGTGGTTAATAATATACTCACAGAGTTGTACAGCCATTACCATTATCTATGTTACAGGGCCTCACTATGTAGTCAGGCTGGCCGTGAACTATGTAGCCCAGGCTGGCCTCGAACATGAAATCCTTCTGTCTCAGCTTTCCAAGTGCTGGGATTACGAGTGTAGATCATTACTCCGGCTTATCATTATCTACTTTTACTTATTTATTTTTGTCTTTTTGAGACAGGGTTTTGCTCTGCGGTTCAGGCTGGCCTTGAGCTCATTTTGTAGCCCAGGCTGGTCTCAACTCACAACAGTCCTGATGCCTCCACCTTCTGCTTACAGGCATGCATTGCCACACCTGGCCCTCTATCTATTTTTAAAGCGTTTTTGTCACCCCACAAAAAGTCTATCACTCATTAGCAATCATTATATCCTTTTATCCCAGCCCCTGGCTATAACTAATCTACTTTCTAAGTTTTTATGAATTTAGCTGCACATCTTATATTGTGAAATCTTACAATATATAGTCTTTTGTTAATGACTTTTCTTCACTGTCCTAGTATGTTCAAAGTTCATCCATGGTATAGCATGTATCAGTACTTCATTCCTTTTTATTGCTGAATTATATTCTTTTGAATGGGTATGCCAGATCCTGTTTATCTGTTCACTTATTGATAAACAAGTGGACCCCCCATTTTATAGCTGCTATGAATAATGCTCCTCATGAACATATGCTTTCATTTTTCACAGGTATATCTAGGAGCAGAAGGCTGGGTCACATACCAATTCTGTTTAGCTTTTGAGGAACTGCCAAATAGTGTTCTAAGGTGCAGCTTCATGTTATAGTCCCACCAGCAGTGTAGGAAGGTTGTAATTTCTCTACTCTTGACTGGTATTTGTTATTATCCATCTTTTTCTCCCTGCCCTACTCTGGTACTTGGAATCGAACCCAGGGATGCTTTACCACAGAGCTATGCTCAGCATTTCATTTATCAATTTGTTATATAATTATTGCTAAATTGTGCAGATTGGCCTTGAGTTTAAGATCCTTCTGTCTCAGTCTCTAGGGTAGCTAGGATTAGCCGCTATATCTGGCTTTCTGTCTCTCTCTTTTTTTATAACTTGAGCCATCCTTGTACATATGAAGTAGTATGTTATTTTGGGATTGATTTGCATTTTGAGCATATTTTCCTGTGCTTATTGGCTGTTTGTATGTCTTCTTTGGAGAAATGGTTATCCAAATCTTTTATTTTGGGGACCTATTTTAAAAATGGGTCATTTGTTTTTTTATTATTAAGTTGTAGGAGTTTTTATATATTCTGAATATTAAATCCTAATTAGATATATATTTGAAATATTTTTTCTATTCTATATATTATTATCTTTTCAAATTTTTATAATATCCTTTGATGCTAAAAAACCCTGAAATTTCAATGAAGTACAGTTTATCTATTTTTTCTTTTGTTGCTCATGCTTTTGGTGTAATACCTGAGTCCATTACCAAACTCAAGTTTATGAAGATTTGTTCATGTATTTTCTTTTAAAAGTTTATGCTTTTAGGGGGGAAGAGAAAAGGGAAATATAAAGATGTGTTATATACATGTACCAGCTCCCCGTGATGAATGTAATCCTATGTACTGCAAATACTTACTAATAAAAATAAATTTTTAAAAAATTTATGCTTTTAACCCTTACAGTTAAATTGGTGATCCATTTTGAGTTGATTTTTGTATATGATGTGAGTTAATGGTCCTAATTCATTCTTTTGCATGTGGATATCTAGTTTTTCCAGCACCACATATTGGAAAGACTTTTTCTCATTTAATGGTCTTTATATCATTATTGAAAATGAATTGACAACATGTAAGATTTTATTGCTGGGCTCTGAATTTTATTGTATTGATATATGCATTTGTCCTTATGCCAGTACTACACTGTTGATTACTGTACCTTTGTAATAAATTTTGAAATTGTATGTAACTCCTCATTATTCTTTTTCTTTTTTTGGCACTGAGAATCAAACTCAGGACCTCGTGCTTGCCAGGCAGGCACTGCGCCGCTGAGCTGTATCCCTGGCCCTTGTTCTTTTTCAAGACCTTTTGGCTGAGTCCCTTCCATATGGATTTTACGATCAACTTAGCAATTTCTATAAAAAAGGCAAATGGGATTTTTTATAGTCATCGTGTTAATTTGTCCTTTCGTAGTTTTCAGTGTGCAAATGTTGCACTTAACAATTTTTTCTGAGTACTTTATTCTACTTGATGTTATTGTATATGGAACTATTTTTGAATTTTCATATTACTTTTTGGATGTGTCCTTTCATCATTTAGTTGTTATATTACAATTTTGTATCAAATCTTCCACTCAAAATTAATGAGGAAAACTGATTTTAAAAGCCTAAGTATGGACTTGGACTCAGATCTAGGCTATGTTTTGACTCTGCTACTTACTATGTAGTTGTATGAGCTTTGACACAACTGTTAATGCATTTCAACAATTTCATTTATATATAGTAGGACAGCGATATCCATCCCAAAGAATAGTTAAAAGAATGTAGGTTGATTTTTAGAACACTTCCTTAAATGTGGCAGAGATTTGATGTTTGTTGCTTTTCCTTTGGTATTACTCCAGCTAAAAGCACTCTCCCTGACAATATCAAAGTAAAAATTAATGAAAACAAACACAATACCCCCCCAACCTCAAAACCACAGGTCCCCCTTCCCCCCAAAAAAATCAGAAAGAAACAAACCACAATCAAAAACCACAAACCTCTTCCTGTCCCTGTCACTTTTGTATGACCAAGGAAATACTGGTTGAGCTCTTGAGAAACGGTGAAAGAAGACATGGCAGTATCGTAAAAACCTGCTAAATCTAAATTGCTATTGTAGGATTATTTGTTATATCAGTTTTTCTAAGTATTATTAAAAGTAATGCACTATGATGTAAAGCTATTCATTTTTATCTCATAGTTCTTATTTAGTGTTTTCTTTTTCACTACTTTTTTCCTAAAATCTGAAGCATTGTTTTTTCGTTATATTTGATGATTACATGCTGGGTGTGGTGGCACATGCCTGTAATTCCAGCACTTTGGGAGGCTATGGCAAGAGGATCACCATGAGTTTGAGGCCAGCCTGGGTTGTATAAATGAGTTCTAGGCCAACCGGTACTATATAATGAGACCCTGTCTCAAAAAACAAACAAAACAAAAAGTTAATGATTACAATTCTTGTTTTTTCGCATATTGTTGTGTTTTCATACTTATGATCCTCCTGCCTCAGCCTCCCAAGTGTTGGGATTGCAGGCATGCATTACCATGTGCAGCCCTCATATTGTTTCTTACTAGTACGTGCTTGCAGTACACACTGTTTATACTCCCTGTGTTGAGTTGGTTCAGGTGCACATCTCAGTTCCCTTTTTCATCTCCTTTCTCTCCTCTCCCTCGTTCCTCCATCTCTTGGTCCCCTTCCTTATTTGAGAAAGATCTATTCCTACTTCCTATTATCTCTCTTTTATTTTGTTCTTTATTTATAATTGGGGCTACTCGTATAAAAGAAAGCACGTAATAGTGAAGTTTTTATGTCTGGTTTATTTAACTTTAAAAAAAAATTTATTACTCATTTTTAAAAATTTGGTTAGAAAGAAAACCTGGTGAAACAAAGTGAGTTCAAGGCCCGCCTGAACTGCATAGCAAAACCCTGTCTCAAAACAACAACAAAAAAGCGAACAAGCAAGCAAGCCTGATATTTGAACTTAGATGTATTTTAATTTTGGGATCAGTACCTGATGTGGATTGTTTTTATAAAAGAAGAGACAATGTGATACAGATATAGTGCTTGGGATATATCCTGTACATTGAATGTGTATTTAATATGTACCAAAGAAAATAATTATTTACTCTGTAAATATTATTTACTCTGTAAATATTACTTCAGCAGTAAAAATTTTCCTCCAGGACCACAACTGTAGGTAAATGTAACATGCAGCTCTACAAATTGATAACCTAAGGACATTTATATGAGAAAATTTCTTTTTTTTAAATCAAAGCTGATCCTTAATTTAAAAGACTTTAAATATTATATGAACTGTACATGTACATTTTTTTTGGTTTTGGGAATTGAACTCATGACCTCACACTTGCCAGGTAGGTGCTGTGCCACTGAGCTATATCCCCAGTTCTCCATGTACATTATATAGAATTAGGAAATATAAGAAAAAGGTCCCATAAAACCCATAACAATATCCATGCCCAGTGATTACTACCAGTATCTTCATGTGTAGCCTTCTGGAACTTTTTTGTGCATCTTTCTAACAGTATTTACACATGCAACCCATCCTGTCTCTCAGCAGCTACTCCTGTTCTGTTTCCCCATTCCTTTTCGCCAATGAATTTCCCTACTGTTAGCCAACAAGACCCCGAAAACAAAAAAACCGCAAATATATATTGGCATTTTAATTAAAGTAGGGTAAAACTGTACAGATATCTTAGTTATAATTAAAGTCAGCCTGTAGGTATAATTTATATACAATAAAAGTTATAGTTCTATAAGTCCTGACAAGAATATACAATTGTATATAATCACCATCACAGTTAATAGCAATAGGTCATTCCATTTTATTATTGAGTAGTACTCCATTGTGTGTGTGTAAATGCAATTTCTGATCTACCCACAAATTGTTGAACATTTAAGGTTTTTTCAGTTTTTGGCAACTATTAATAGAAGTGCTATGAACATTCAGGTACAAATCTTTGTGTATTTCATGTTTCCTTTTTTTCAGAGGAGGGAGTAAATACTTAAGAGTGGAGTTGCTGGTTTGTATAGATACTGTTTTGAAGCTTGTGTCCTTCTCCCACCCCAGCAGTGATCTGCCTCACTTCCCGTTTAAGTAAATATTTTTTTTATTACATCTCCAGACAATATCCAGAGTTTTATAATCAACTCAAAAATGCTCTTTAAAGCTGTTGTCTGTCTAAATCAATGTATAACCCAGGACCATGCCTTAATTAATGTCCAAGTCTCTTTTAACCTGGTGTGGGCTCTTTTTTTTCATTACATATTGCATGAGATTTATTGCAGAAACCACACCAGAAAAATGCCCTACCTTCTGCATTTTTCTAGTAGTTCCCATGTGGTATCATTTATCTTATTCTTCTGGGTCCTTATTATAAACTAAAAGCTGTATAAAGACTTGGTGGATTCAGATTAAGTATTTTTGGCTAGATTACATCATTAGTAATGTCTACTTACGGTTGTAATATAAAGCTTTTTCACTCAAAGCCTTATCAGAGCCAAGAGTGGTGTCACATGCCTATAATCCCAGCACTCTGAGAGACTGAGGTAGTAGGATCCTAAGTGTGAGTTCAGTCTGGCTGGCTTAGTGAGACTGTGTCTTAAAAAAATATAAAAGGGGTTGAGGATATAGCTCAGTACAGAGATCTTGAGTTCAGTGTCTAGTACTAGGGTCAAAAAATCACAGCTAGGAAATTGAGTTCCCTGGATTCTAATTTAGCAGTTTGACTCTAGAGTGTGTCATTGTACTAGAGACTTGTATGATTTGTATGATCATGAAGACTTCTTGATTTGTATGATCACGAAGAAAATAGCGATCAATTACAACTATGTTTTGCTACTAGATATTGCTGGAAAGTAACACAGGCAATTCCCCTGGGGATCTTGTTAAAGATCTAGTTTTTATTCTGAGATTTAAGATTATGTTTTTGTTTTATTTTTTTGCGGTACTGGGGATCGAACTCAGGACCCTGCGCTTGCTAGGCAAGTGCTTATTCCACTGAGCTATATCCCCAGCCCCTTTTTCTTTTTTCTTTCTTTTTTTCTTTTTTAAATACTTAACCCTGGTGAACACAGAGAGTATAACTTGTTTTTTTTTTTTTTTGGCGGTACTGGGGATCGAACTCAGGACCCTGCGCTTGCTAGGCAGGCGCTTATTCCACTGAGCTATATCCCCAGCCCCTGAGATTATGTTGACATGGTATTCTAATTTCATTCCTCGTGATGAACAAGCAAAATAATGAATGTTTAATACTGATTATTATTATTAGTAGTAGTAGTATTAGTATTATTGCAGTAATAGAGGTTGAACCCAGGGTCTTACGCATGCTAGGTAAATAGTCTACCATCAAACTACATCCCCAGCCCTTATGGACTATTTAAATTTTTTTTTTCCCAAGAGACAGTGTCTTGCTATGTTGTCTAGGCTGGCTCTGAACTCCTGGACTTTGCAACCTCCCAAGTAGCTGGGACTGCCTGCTTGTGTTTACCACTGTGCTTGGCTATTTCAAATTTTATGTTCTCAACTTTGATGTATTTTTGAGCTTTGATCAGTAGAAATAGTAGTTTGTAAAATAAATGGTACCTATCTACCACGAATAGATTTACTTCTGATTTCTGAATGAGACAGTAGTGAAGATAGTAGTTATATTTCCAGAGTGAAATGTCTTTTTTTTTTGGTACTGCGAATTGAATTTAGGCCTTTCCACTGTACATCCTCAGCTCCTTTAATTTTTTTTTTTCTAATTTTGAGACAAGATCCTTCTGAGTTTTCCTAGCAGGGTTTGAATTTATGAGCCTCTTGCTTCAGCCTTCCAGAGTTTTGAGCTTACAGATATGCATCAGCATGCTGATGAGTTAAAGAATTAATTGCCTTTCTTCTGCTCATGTTCTTTATTGCTTAGGGCACTAGAGACATGTTGCCAGGTTGGATGTTCTTAGCAGAGTCTTCAGAATTCTCTCCATGTGTGAGAATTTTATTTTCCATTATCTTAGTTACTTTTTCTCACTGCTGAGATGGTACCCAACACACAAAATTGAAGGAGGAAAGGTTTATTTGGCTCACAGTTCATAGAGGTTTCAGTCCATAATTGTCTGGTTCCAAGGCAGGATGGGATGGTAGAGGGGCATCACAGAGGTGAAACAGTCCATGGCAAAGCAGGGCAGGCAGAAGGCAGCGAGCAGCAAGTCTAAGCGATTTTCTGTCCCTTATATCTTGTCCAGGCTACTGCGCTTAGAGTGGGTAGTACTCACACCCTAAATTCTAGGGCCCATAACCCATGGGGCATCATTCCAATTTGAGAAAAAAAGCACATTATTGTGGGTATATTATACTCATGTTTATTCTTTAGAATATTTCTATTGATGAATCATTAATTTTAATTTTATGAGTTTTATTGTATTAATATGTACTTAACAGGAAAAAATAAAATGAAGTATTCAATTTTTAATAGTTGTTTAATGTTTATAAAAAAATCAAAAATTTCAAAGACCATTTTTTGAGTTACAAAATCTAAAAAGAGCAGAAATAAATTCCTATATGAATTACAATGAAAGTACCAGTACAACTCTACAAAAAATTTTTAATTATCACACCTAAAGCAGTTTTCCCACATGACAACAGCACATTGCACATTTATTATATTGCTTACACTGAGAGCACATCTGTTTTGTTTTCCTGGCCTGTTTGTAGGACATACTTGACATCTTACTGGTCTTGCTGATTTGTCAGGAGGTTCTTATTATATTATACAATATGTAATTAATAGGAACATAAAATATCAATAAAGTGTTAAATTCTTCATGTGTATTGCATATTTAGAATAAACATCAGCATTTTCACATCAGCTGTGTACTTTTTTTCTCATGTGACAGAGCATTCTTGTCACCTGTCTTGTCTTCCTGTTTTGTTAGGAGCTTCCTACTATATTGTACAATGTGCACTTAGCAGGAAAATAAAGTATCAATAAACAAATATGTAATGAGTGCTTAGAATAGACATTAACATTTTCACATCAGTTATTTACCTGCTTATCAAACCTAAACGATTATATCAGAAATAGAAACCTATGTGAACTTCAATGTAAATACAAAGTATACCCCAGAAATAATATTTGCTTCTGCTATCACACACTCGGTAGGCTTCACACATGAAAATTGCATGTTTCATACACAAGTATCATTTACATTGATAGCATATATATTTTGCTTTTCTGTCTTTTCCTGTAGGGCACAGTAGACATCTTTTGGATTTTCCTGTTGCAGTAGATCTTTGTGATGCTGCTCCTGCCAGTTTACCTGTCAGCTTACCAGTGAGCTCCACAATTTTTTTGTGTAGTTCTGTGGGCAGAAACATTTAGTTTTTTCTCTGCTGTAAATCATCGCTTATGAGTTCCAGTCCCAGTTGTCTAAGAAAATTTCTTCGTGATATTTTGCATTTGTAATTTTCTTTGTAAACTATCAAACTATTTATGCCATACATGTTTAGGACCAAGTAAAACAACCATGGCCAATGCTTTGTGTTTCAAGTGATATCATCAACAGCATCTACTCTGCCTTTGGTTGTGTTGTAGAAAGTTGCCATGTCAGGCTTCCATTTTGTAAAGGTTTCCCTATCAGTGTTTCCATCATGGTGCATTGTTGACATCAGCAATACCAGTTTGTTTTTCTTTGCAATATATGAGGTCAATGTAAATCTTTCTGAAATCCAAAGATTATACTATACATTTCTGTTTTGAAATTGCAACATTTTATTTGGAATTTCTGCTTTGTTCTTGTGTACATTTCTTGTCTGTTAACAAATGTAACATCAGTTGGAAACTGGTAAACCAGTTGTCAAATGTCACGTTCTGATTAGTTTGGGAGATGGGAGCAATGTAATTTGGTTTATTACTATACAAAAAAGGACCTGGTGGCTGAGTTCCAGGATAACCTTCTAAATTGAAAGCATAATAAGTCTTTGTATCTACAAGTATAGTAGATATACTTTTTATACTATATTTTGAAGGTTATTATACTATAATAAACTACTACTACAAGTATAGTAGTATAGTAACCAGCATCTATAAGTGTAGTAGTTATACTTTCTATGCTAAATTTCTAAACTATTGTTTTTATAGTATATTTTGAATGTTTTTTAGGAATGTACTGGCTGAAGTCTCAGCATCATGAAATGCTTCAAGATATTCATCAATAGTCATGTACTCAGACAGTGTATAAATTGCTTGACAATTACCTGCAGAGCTCTCCAACAATGAGTAGATAGCAGCTAGATTGCCAGTTTTTTTTCTCACTTGGTGGGTGGTTTTGTCATTAAACCTCAGGCAATTTTGAAGGAAACCAAATGTCCTCAGTGTCACTGTTGCTCTGCAAACTCAAGCCCACACCTATCACTTTTCCATAAGTCTCTTACATTCCTTCGATGACCATGAGAAAGCCCTGCTAAGTAAAACAGGCCTGTAAATGCTTTCAGCTCAGCTAGTGAAGTGTCATAATAAATACATTTTTTAGTATGGCTATTGGTGCATACAGAATGTTTTACTAGTATGTCAGCATTTGTGTATTTCACAACATCTTGTAGCATTTCTTCTGTTACAAACAATTTCCAGAATTGAATGTCAATGTTGGCATTTTGTCCAATAGCTTTTACCCCTGCCAAAATCACTATATTTTTGGACCAGATTCTAACATTGGGTCATTCCATTTGGTTGCATAACCATTTGGCAACCTTGGTACTAGTTAAATATGTACTCACATTGTTGTTTTCTTCATCATCTAAATCAAAGAGGTGTGTATTTCTTGTGTCTATTCTTGCTCCATCTCATTCTCATAGGAACTTTGGCTCACTTGGCCAACCTCAAAGTCATTATCATCTTCATTTTCCATGCATGAATGAATCTGATGATTCACTTTTACCTCCTCTAAAACTTGGAAATCTGGTTTTTTTATGTGCCATTGTATTGAATTGGGCTTCTTTTACCAGAAAAAAATCCCCACCTTCCATTATAGTGAAGTACATGTTTACATAGCTGAAGAGTGGTGCAGGTATATTTTACCCCTCATGATGCTCAGGAAAACATACACAAAACCTGTTAGATGGAGCATAATATGGGTAAAAACCCCAGCTTGATCCTATTGCACATGTGCACATACCTGTTTATCATATCAAGTGGGTAAACACAGAGATTGCAAGTATGGGATGGTTTTTTTAAACTAGTATTATAATTCTAGTATTATGCCATGAATCAATTCGAGTATAATGCATGTTGTGTTTAACAGAAGTCGTGTTTCAAAGGCTCCTTTAAACTACATTGTAGCATACACACTGGAAAAGCATGGGCTTTGGTGTGTGACTGTCTGTGTTTAGGCAAGGCATTTACTTCGCTGCACTTAAATGTCCACTATTAAAGTGGCATGTTACTATTATGTTGTTAGGATTAAAATGAATTAATGCATGTATACAATTGTAAATGGGAACTAATGCTAAATGGATGTTAGATATGACTTTTGTTGTTGTTGTAGCAAAGGTGGTTAAGTGATTGATTTTGGTCCCCTGCACAAAGTTGTAGATATAGTTTGTGTAACTTAGGACAGAAAATATTTTACTAATTAAGTTATTGTCTCAGCTCCAAATCTATCTTGTTTATTCTGCTTTTTGATCCAGAGGCTGAGACTCTGCAAGCTGCTTTCCTACTTTGCCGACTGTTCTCTTTTGCAGACAGGAGGCATTGTTAAGATTTGCAAAAGGAGGTAGGGACTTACTTTTTCTTCTTTGCTTGTGATTCCTATGAGTGCTGCCCTAATAATACTTCTGTCCCTGCAGCAGCATTACCTTCCTGTAGCAGTTGCTGGATCCAGTTTGAAGTTTTTCCAGGACCAGTTTCATCAAACTTTCTTCAGAGACCACTGATGCCAGCTAGTCAGCACCCTTCTTTAGAAGTCTGGGTTCCAGGCCCATGGGGCCTCTCCTTGGAAATCAGAAACCCCAGCACCAACTGAGCATTACCTTACCAGAGGCAAGGCCTAAGTTTAGAGTTCTCCAAGCTCTTCCCCTACACTTTTGTTAGCCCTGCCCTAGAGGTTGGTTGCTGCTTCCTGTAGTCCATGTTTCCTTGGAGGTTTTTTTTTTTTTTTTTTTTTTTTGCCCTTTTAGCTATGTACTTAAAAACTACAAACTCAGTTACAAAACTTCCTATTAAATTCTCTTTTAAAAACTAATTGGTGTGGTTTCTGTCTTCTGACTGAATCCTGACTGATAGAGACAGAGGTGTTAATGCTTAGGGGTCAAGGTGGATTCACGTAAGAAATTGTTACTACCTTTTTTGAGAGTGTAATTCCAAGATGACACAGTGTGTCTTGACTTTTTCCTAAATAATTTGACACAAACTATCTCATGATAATCTTATGCATACTATAAATCTTGTAGATTAATTAGATAATCTTAGAGATGATCGAATCTTGTAAAAAGTATGTACCAAGATGTGAGACTCTATATATTATTAAATGTAATTTTATATAATAGTAAACTATTTCCTTGATGAAGGCATGAGAAATGTGTTAGCTTTGTACTTTATACAAATGAGATGAAAAGATAATACATCAAAAGAATTAAGATTCAGAGAAATATTACAAATTACAATATGAGAAAACCACCAAGGTCTGTGATTTACAGAGTAGGGACTGTGTCTTTTTTCTGTTTGTTTATTCATTTTTAATTTTATGTTCAATCTTTAGTAAATGCCTGGGACAGAAGCATGGTCTTAGTACTTGAGTATATTGATATTCAAGAGAAAATTCATCATTTATAAGTGAAGTTATGGATTTAGATTCAAATGCATATCAACAAAGCTTACCTAACAGTAATTTGTGGGAAAAGATTTTACGGTTATCTGTAAGTTTGACATGAATTAACTATATTCAGTCATTAAGAAGCTAATGAATATAATCCATTATATATAGTCTAGAAAGCTGTTGTTTCTCTTCCATTCTTAGTTTGAGGTTAGTTTTAGAAACCATATTTTCAGAGGAATATATTAGTTGACTAGAGAACATCTTAAAACATGAGTAGATCATGTGATGAACATTTCAGGGAATTTGGAGTAGCCAAGGTAGAAATTATCATTTTCCACTTCTTACCTAACTATTTGCTGCCACCAGGGGTGGTTGAAGTGACAAATTTGTGATAACTTCTTTTTTTAAAGGATATACCATGGACCCCTGAAATTCATGGGCATTATGTTCCTAGAACACCTTCAAATTGTGCAAATTTCAGATTTGGTAAAAAAATGCCTATTTTTGTAGTTTAAACCCCAAATATGCTGTGTCTCCTCCAGTTATGTAATTTAATTGAATTTAATAAAATACTATATATAGGACTGTAATAATTTAATAAAAATACTAGTTCAACCTTCTCCTGAGTGTGTTAAACTTCTTCTGATACTTACGTTCATTGCCAGAAGCCTTAGAAGGTACAGGGCATTTTGGCGGCATATTGGGGATCTTAGGGGTTTGAGAAGAACAAAACTAAGAACCCTTGAGATAACTACAGGCGGTGCAGCAACCTGTTAGGATGTGGAATGCTGGTGCATCTGCCATAGATGAGTTTCAGGGAAGCAGCCAGTCGGCAGCAAGGAGAACTGCATAACACTCCCAGATTGGCTACTTGCAAACCTTCCATCAAAAAACAACTATGGAGGATATGTATGGTTTTTGTGAAACTGCAGGAGTTTCCAGGAACAGTTATTAGGTGGGTTCTAAGGAAAAATCTGGGAAGGAGTGAGGCTGTCAGCTCTGAACTACGACTTCAAGGGGTTATACTGTAATACCTTCTTAAATAATCAGTAGATACAAAAGAAATTAAGGAAAAAAGCAGAAAATTACTACATTCAAAAGAAATTAAGGAAAAAAGCAGAAAATTACTATATTCAAAAGAAATTAAGGAAAAAAGCAGAAAATTACTACATTTAAATGATAAAGCCAGTGCAACATACAGGAACTGATGAGACACAGTAAAATTAGTCCTAGGAGGAAAGTTTATAGTGGTGAATTCCTGTATTAGAAAAATGATCCAGCTCAAATAAATAGTGTAATGACACATCTGAAGATCCTAGAAAAACAAAAACCAAATCTAAAGGTAGTATGAGGAAGGAAATTATAAAGATCAGAGCAGAAATTAAAGAAATTGAGAATAAAAAGCAATGCAAAGAATCAATGAATAGAAGAGTTGGTTTTTTGAAGTGATAAACAAAATAGACAAACCCTTATCAATCTTATGAAAAGACACAAATTCTTGCAATTTGAAATGAACAAGGTGGAATCACAATGGATTCTTGCAAAATCCAGAAAATCATTGGTAACCACTTTGAGAAACTGTACTCTTAATAAAATGGAAAATTCAGAAGAAATGGATAGATTCCTAGATACATATGAACTACCAAAGCTGAATCAAGAAGGTATAAAAATCCTGAATTATCCAATAGCAGCTAATGAAATTTAAAAAGCTGCTAAAAAAACCTACCAACTTAAAAGCCCAGGTTTCAATGGATTCACTGCCAAAGTCAACAAGAACTTTAGAAAAGACCTAATGGCAGTCTTCCTTACACTATAATGAAATCCAAAAGGAAAGAAGAAGAAAAGGATGTACTCTCAAAGTCATTCCTGGAAGCAAGCATTACTCTGGCTGCAAAACCAGAAAAAGACTCATCCAAGAAAGAAAACTACAGGCCAATCTTCTTAATGTAGACAAAACAAAACAAAAAAAGAAACAAAACCCCTTAATAACATGCTAGCAAACAGAATGTAGCAAATCATCAAAAAGATTATACTTCATGACCAAGCAGGATTCATTCCAGGGGTGCAGGAATGGTTCAATATATTGCATATCAACAAATGTAGTATACCACATAAGCAGACACAAGGATAAAAATCACATGATCGTCTCAATAGATGCAGAAAAAGCGTTTGACTAAATCCAACATCCATTCATGATAAAAACCCTGAAGAATATAGGCATAGAAGGTGTAATTGGGGGTTTACAAGGGAAAGGAATTAATGCAGGACATATAATTTATAGGATTATTTTACAATATTCAACCAAAGAGTAAAATGCAGAACAGTGCAGGAGATCTGTCCAAACACTAGAGACCCAGAGAATCCAGCTGAGGGCCTGGATCCCATGGCAATGTCCTGCACAAGTCCAGCTGAGGACCTAGAGCCCATGGCAATGACCTCTATGAGTCCAGCTGGAGGCCTAGAGCCCACAACGTCTTATGCAAGTCTGTATCAAGGATCTGCATTGGGAAGGCCCAAAGGTTAGTGGGGGAAGCTAGAAAGTCTGTACCAGTAGGATGAAGGATCTGTGCCACTAGGCTAAGGGATCTGTACTAGAGACAGGAAGCAATGCTCAAGTAAGGATTGGAGCTCCCCCCAAATAACTGGAGCCATCCTCAGCAATAGCGAGGTCCTGTGCTCCTCTAACAATAAGAACAGCTGAGATCATATCAGGGAAACCAGCATGACAAGCTTATCCAGGAGATTGAATAGTGAACCATCTTCTCCAGTTCTCTTTTTAATGGTGTTGGCAATAATCCTCAGGTGGGCCCTTCACACCCATCACCATGCTTATTCAATTCAGCTGCGTGTTACAAGTAGCCCACCAGTTATCCACCACAAGCGTCTTTATCTCAATATGATAAAGGCCACTTATGACAAATTAGTGGCCAATATCATACTAAATGTAGAGAAACTGAAAGCTTTCCTTCTAGAATCAGTAACAAAACAAAGATTGCCCACTATCACCACTCCTGTTCAGTGTAGTTCTTGAGACATTAGCTAGAGTAAATTAGACAAGAAAAAGAAATAGAAGTTATGTGGCTAGGAAAGGAAGAATTACCATTACTTTCAGATGACATGATTCTGTAAATAGAAGACAGGAAAACTCCCACCATGGAATTAATAACCAAATTTAATATTCTAGCAGGATACAAGGTCAACATTCAAAAATTAATTATCATTCCTTTACACCAATAATAAACATCAAGAGAAAAGTTAGGGAAAAATACCTTAAACAGTAGCATCAAGAAAAATGAACTACTTAGGAATTAACCTAACAAATGAAGGGAAAGACCTCTAAAATTGAAACTGTAATACTTTGAAAGAAGAGATTGAAGAGGACATCAGAAAATGGAAAGATAGCAACTGTTTCTGGATAAGCAGAAGCAAAAATAGTCAAAATGGCCCTGAAATACTACCAAAAATCTTACACAGGTTTAACACAATCTAAGGCAAAATACCAATAATATTCCTCATAGAACTAGAGAGTGCTGGGTGTGGTGGTACATACCTGTGAGTCCAGTACTCAGGAGTCTGAGGCAGGAGGATGGTCATGAGTTTGATGTCAGCTTGGGCTACATAAACAAGTACAAGGTCAGCCTGCACAACACAGTGAGACTTAGCTACAAACAAACTAGAAAAAGCAATCCTAAAATTCATATGGAATCGGAAGGGACTTAGAATAGCCAAAGTAAATTTGGGCAACAAGGGCAAGGCAGGGGGCATCACAATCCTGCACTTCAAGTTGTACTAAAAAGCTACAGTGATAAAAACAGAATAATATTGGCAAAAAACCAGACTTGTGGATCAATGAACAGAATAGAAGATGCAGAAATAATTCCAGGCACATTCAACTACCTTATGTTCCAGTTGGCATAAATAATACGAAGAATCAAAAAATGGGATCACATCAAATTAAGCCTTTGCACAGCAAAGAAAACAACCTACCTATAGGGTGGAGGCAGCCTACAGAATGGAGAAAATTATTTAAGCTACTTTTCACCCAAAGGACTAATATCTACAGTATATAAAGAACTAAAAAAACTAGACCTTTCAAATTTAAAGACAAAATTAAAAAAAGGCATCTGAAATCAATAGACACTTCTTAGATGAAAAAGTACAGTTGGGCAATATATACATGAAACAATGTTCAACATCACTGGCTATTCAAGAAGTGGAAATTAAAACAGCACTCAGATTCCATCTCATTCCAGAAAGAATGGTTATCTTCATGAAGTCAAATAACAAGGAATTCTTCTTCACTGTTGGTGGAAGTATGAACTGGTACAACTACCATGGAAAACAGTATGGGGATTCCTCAAAAAATTAAAACTAGAGATTCCATTTGACCCACCTATTCCCTTCGAGGTATCTTCCTGAAAGAGTTAAAGATGTCCTATGATAATGATACATGCATACTCATGTTTATAGCACCACAGTTCATAATAGCAAAATCTTGGAAGCAACCTATATGTCCATCAATAGGTGAATGCATAAAAAATTAGTATTTATACACAATAGACTACTATTCTGCCTAAAGAAAGGTAAACGAGTCATTTGTAGGAAAATGGGTGCACCTTGAGGTCATAATGTTAAGTGAATAAAGACAATAGGAAAAAGAGAAACATTACTATAATCTAGCATGGTTAATATATCTAAAAGTGTACCTTGTTTTTTGTCTTTAGTCTGGCTATTAAACTGTGGTAATTAACACAATAAAGAGTTAAAAATAAGTAAATAAATCTAATGCTGGAAAAAGATAAGACCCAACTGTGTGCTTCCTACAAGAGGCTCACTTCAGTCTTAAAGATACATTTACAGTGAAAAGCAAAGGGATAGAAAAAGATTTTCTATACAAATGTAAACTAGAAAAGACTGGAAATACCTGCACTTGTATCAGACAAAATAGACTTCAGGTCAGAAACTATAACAAGAGACAAAAAGGTCATGATGTAATGATAAAAGGATCTATTTATCAAGAGGTGATAATCATAAATACATATTTACTCAACATCTGCGTACCTAAATATATAAAACAAAGATTAAAAGATTTGAAGGGAGAAATAGATCATACACTTTGGTTTTTTTTGTTTTTTTAAATTAATTTATTTATTTTAAAAACATAAAAGTACAAAAACATATTGACAAACAGACACCAATTATCATAAAAAATAGTACATATCACTCTGATATATGTGCACCCATGTTTATAGCAGCACAATTTGTAATAGCTAAAATGTGGAAGCAACCCAAGTGCCCATCCACAGAAGACTGGATTAAAAAATTGTGGCATTTTTATATAATGGAATATTATTCAGCTATAAAGAAAGACAGTTTTGGGGACTTTGTAGGCAAGTGGACAAAACTGGAGTCCAT